>DWPA01000050.1:0-39565 GCA_018251375.1 Calpodes ethlius
CGACAGCACAACAGGCTGGCGGGCATCCTGAGCAATCTCAACCCGTCCTGGTCGGACGAGGTGGTGTACCAGGAGGCGAGGAAGATCGTCGGGGCGCAAATGCAGCATATCACCTACGCTGAGTTCTTGCCAGCCATACTAGGTCAGAACATATCGATTAAGATTAACGATCTTGACGATGTCATTTTAATTATGATATTAATAACTCAAAAGAAAGTACTAGAATAGTTTTATGTCAGTTTAATAGAAGTAACTGATACCAAGTGAAAGTGATCGTTGACCAGGCGTGGACGTAATGTGGGCGCTGAACCTGACGGTGCAGCAGGAGGGCTACGCAGACGTGTACGACCCGGCCGTGGACCCCTCCATCGCCAACCACTTCGCCGCCGCCGCCTTCCGCTTCGCCCACACCCTGCTGCCCGTAAGTGACTTCCTCCATTACGGCGGGGTTCCGCCAAAGCGGATAGGTGCGAGGAAGAGTGGATGAGCTGTGTAAAGGACAGAGCACTTCCAAAGACGAATTTATGACTTTGAGCCTATATATTTGGAAACGAAGAATGATATCAAAAAATTAAAAAGATATCCTTTTTAAAATGTTGTTAGCTACAATTGGAGCCTAAAACAAAGACAATCGGGTTAAGGGTTAGCCCTGTAGCCTAGCGTAATTGAAAAAAAAAACGATTTTCATAGATTCATTTACAATATGCTGGATAGTCGTGTGAAGCACGAAGTCTGTGAATGTTTTTAAAATAATATTGATTCAAGTGTAAATATAAAATTTCCGTTATAAACTCCAAGTCAGCCAATCTTTGTAATATTAACACTATGACCTAAAATCCAGTCCTGTTGGAAATCATTGGAGTATAGTATGGTCCCAGTAAAATTTCGGTATTTTATCTTACCTATATTTTTATTTACAGCTAAGATGCAGCTCTATGATATATAATATATACTTCCGAAGTTACGAAAAATGCGCCCTTGAAGAGATTATCCCCACGACCCCCGAAACAGTTACGGAAATTCGCCGCGCAATTGCTTTTCCGAGGCATCGTGCGGCTGAAAACAGTAAGTTTCTCTTCTAAGTCAATAAGCCAAATTACTCGTCTACATCAGTTAATGGACATTTTCATCAAGTACTAACCAAATATATCACTTAACCTCTCATTAATCTAATAAGGAATGCAATCAACCTAATGACAATTAATACTAGTCGGGAATATAACTTATTTAATGACAATTTACACTATTCGGGAATAAAACCTATTAAATAACAGTTTATATATAATGACTTTGCAATTGTTAACATTTTTTATGTAACATATTTAGCTATAGTGACATTTTAGAGAAGATAAGTAACGGTAAGTAATGACAATTAAGAGAGTAACAGATCGTGGTCCGGTAGTGAGTAACTACTGTCAGTTGATCATTGGAAATCAGATCGTAGATAGGTGTTGACTAAATATAATCAGCCTAATGGCAGTTTGCATTAATCGATCATCGCAAATATACAATTGGGTACGGCCGAAGCAATAACATTAAGAGCCTACACCACTAGAATCTGGTATTACCACGAACAAAAATGTTCACGTAAATCGCTTTGTACAAATCAAAAATATTTCAATTAATTGATAAAGGTAAATTGTATATTTGTGACAGAAAATTTTTTCTTCTAATTTTAACTTTGTGCAAATTGTTTTATTTCGGGTATTGTTTTGAAAAATCGTGTTCAAAATCGTCTGAGCTGGCCATGGCAATCCAAACCATGATTACTTTAATAGTGAATATAATTTTGATAGTTTTTATGTACATACTAGCTGAACCCTGCGCGCGTTGCTACGCCAACACGAACTGCCATGGCAATGTGTGATTCATTGAAATGACAATGTCGCCATCTGTCAAAAATTGGTCGTACTAACTCAGAAACCTTCGCAAGGTCATCCACAACAACTTTGCTAAAGATCATCACATGATCAAATGCATAGTTTACATATAAGAATAATAATTTTTTCTCTCTTCCAGATACTACAAAATTTCGGAGTAACAACTCAGTCGCTTTTTCGCCAGCCTTCTGTATCGTCAGCATTCTAATATTAAATTTCGTTGTAAGATAAGTTTAACGGTCCAAATGTTTAGCTAGTCATTAAAATATATTGATAATAAATAAATATGTTGTACTGAATGGTGTGTGTATAGTATAAGATCTGGAGTTTCTATGACTGAAAAATTCTTCTCTATATTTCGATTGTTGATACTTTCTAGTTGTGCCAATCCGAATTTATGTGTTTCATTAAATGAAGTACAAAAATTGCCAAATGTTTTTTTTTTCAGCTTCTGAATATCTTATTCTTTTGATGTCTCATTGTGACTGAGGACTTTTTTTGTTAAATCAGCGGAGCGAGTTTTTCAAAAGGGTCTTTTTATGTAGCTATAGGCCAATTACTTCCATAACGTTGATCCTATCGTTAGTAAATGTAAGTACAAAGAGGACGGGTTTCTTATTGTATTGGCCTCTATGAGGTATATGATTGATTGGCTAAGGAGTTAAAATCCAATTTAGAAGCTTGATATAAAACATAGTAGAGTGCAACAACTTAACTTAATTAGTTATCATCGTTAGTGTTATCATCATCATCATCATCTGTGTTATGCTCGAGACTCACCAAACACATTAAAAAGGCAATAAGTTTACAGAGGCTACAGAACTTTTCGCTACTTACTTTCTTGCTTACTATTAAAGTTATTAAGATACTACTTAACACTACTACTTAACAACAATCCGCGATTAAATTATACATTGGTATTTACTTTAAGATATGCGTGGTACCTCCCTTCCTTAAAGGAAACATGCATTACAATAAATAAAGTATATACAACATACATACCACCTCAGTGTTTCGCTCGAAGCATCATCAAGGTGAGTTTACTGTGTAATTAGTCACAAAGTACTATTAAAGTGTTTTTATCAATCCTCTGTTTAGATATTGCGACAGTGGAATCTAAGCCATATAATAACACAAAATAAAGAACAAACTAATGAAACTTAGCCATGTATACATACCAATATACCAACGAGATTAACCTTCGACCTTCAGAGGCCTTCGACAAGGAAACCCTGATGCCTTAGACCACAGCACGGGATTAGCACAAATTTAAGTTCAATGACAACGTCTTATTCCTTAAAATCAGTACTGTTACACTTGTCTAGATAATACGTCTTAAACTTTCTGGACAGTGACATTAGCCACTAAGTTACTTTGTTTCTTTTTCTTGATGACAAAAGAATGCAAAGTAATTAATAATAACTTATGAGTATTGGAGTTTAAATATAATACAAAGTGTACCATCCGCTTTCAGTTACCAGTCAACTACGAGTTAATATCGCTCGAACAACTCATTTCCCCCTCACAAAGTTTAGTTCGTCAGCCAAAATTAACCCACAACTGAAGGCAAGGCTGCGCCATGAAAGTAACTATAGTATTAATATTAGTTAGATTATTTATGCTGTGGTTAAATTCTAATTTTAGGTGAACAATTCTTGAGTTCATAAATTTTTCATTATCATAAACCAACTTATTAGCTCAAGTCTTATAAGATGAAGGAAACAAGCCATACCCTTATAGCCACACCACGGGTCAAGTGCAGATTAGCAAATTTCACACACCTTTGAGAATATTATGAAGAATTCTCAGGTATGCAGGATTCCTTGCGACATTTTCCTTCAAATCAAATCAAATGTTTTTATTTACATCAATAAGGTAATTACAGATCTATTTACAAAAATGATGTGTGATTATTTTACCATTTGGTGGTGAACAAAATCGTCTTATACCATTGGCAGTATTAATATCACATTGTTATTATTAAATAAAAAGGATAATGGATTATTAGTCGTGAGATTTGGTAATTATTATTGTATTATCATCAATTATATCGTTATATTTGGCAACAAAACAATAATCATAAAACCAAAGAATAATTTACTTGTAATACAAGCATAACTTTTGAAAAAAGAAATACGAGATTCCAATTCAGACACCCGCGTTGGAAAGACCAACATTCGAAGCGCAAAGCTGACAGCTATACACAAACTTTTATGGAGCATTCATGAAAAGATTCTCGATTTCGGAAACATCCTTGAGTCAATGAAAAGCATACCGTTGGAAAATAATTAGTTGGCTCTTTGTAGCTTGCATCCCAGCAATAAAAAACAAAAGCATGATTTCACGATGATTCCATGTCCAGCTAACCCAAATAAAATGACAGGAAAAACAGTATGTGATAAAAAGCACAAAGAAGAACGAAAAATGAAAGCTGTATTTAAAATGTTGTAGCAAACAGAAAAGAGGAAAATCGAAAAAAATATTTATAAGCTTTTATAATTTCGTAGTAGGTGCACAACAAACTCTATTACAATTCAGAGACGAGTTTCACTCCACACACCCCACAGCGTTCACCTGTCATTGTCTTCATTAATTTGTAACTTATGACATCTGTCATTTCTGCAATAAATTTTCTTGTGTTACGCAATTTTCGAATTACTAACTTTACGCGTATTCATCTACATTAATATCACCTAACTCATGTGTGAATTTTAATCGCAGCGCAGTTCAGAGACGCCATAAATTTCAACGCGAATTACGCCTGACTGAAAAAGATATAGAGGTTAGACCGTGTTTTTGTGACAGAATAATATATGGGCATTAGCAGTGACAGGCTAACATAACAATACTTTTAATAATAATATGGCGTATATTTAATTAATCCTACTAATATAATAAATGTGGAAGTTTTGAAACATGTTTAGTTACTAACCGTTTTACAGTTTAAGAATATACTTTTCACACAAATAGACCACATCTGATTGAAGTTCTTCGCTTCGGCGAGTTTCTCGCAGGCAGATCCTAACTGGAACCGCGCTCGGAGGACTCCGGTTGCATTCGTTTGGAGATTCCGCTATCCTGATAAAAATCTCACTTATCCCTGTGTCCTTCCCACCAGTATACCTTTTGAAGGTTTCTCCCTCGACAGAAAAGATAGACCACGTCGAAGACGTCGAATAAATTTAATATCAATTGCATGTTCCTCTGGAATGTTTTGGGCATTATGTTTGTTATGTTTGTGAGGAAATAATTCATCAACAGTTGAATAAATGTGAATAAAACTTGGCATTCAGTAAAACTATGTCCTGAGGATATGTCATAAAATGCTTGACGTGGTATTACCACCTGTTGTAATAGAATCTTGGATTATGAAACGCACAAACTTACTTAAACCTTCTTTAAGCCTATAAAACATCCACGTTTTATGAAACCACTGGTCTACGGGCGACGCTGAGACCAAAAACTACATAGTAATAAAAATTTATGACAGGTTTTCACCAATGCGCATGAATAAGATCACGTACGGTTCTCATATACTGCAGACGATTGGCGAGGTTTTAAGGAAGAAGAACTCCACCTAACTTTGAACCTTCTTCTAAACTGTCTAATACTTTAATTAGTATTTTTTTAATGAAATTACAGAAATGGAAGCAAACATTACAAAAGAAAAGGAAAGTATTTAACCTGAAACCCTTTATAAACAGGTCATCAGCAGAGTAACAGAATCTTCTCAAGAGAACTAAATTATTTTTGCACTCCCAAACACGGTATAGTTATTAAATTTTAAAATATCCTACACCGCAGCTCATGTGTTCATGAAAGACGGAATGTAAAAGTACGTTCACGGAAAACCGATGCAAAGAGCATTATACAAGTATGCATCACACATCCCCAGGCACTCGCGCTAAAATGCAGGCCACAAACCTAAACACAACACAGCCGGCTCTGCAAATAAGCGTTTTCGTATGACTGTGAGAGAAAACATGCGAATACAACGTAACGTAAAAACATATTTTCCTTTGTAGGAATGTTCTTGATTTGAAAATTTTACCTTCAGTAGAAACATTAAATAAGTTTCCGAGCAAGGGCATTGCGTAAGGATTACAATTATAATCAATTTTAAAATGAATTCATTAATATTGGCTAGTTCAAAGTACTATCTTGCCTTGCCTTACTTTAAGCCTGCCTTACTACCAAACATGATCTTGATTCAGTTAGCTGCGTGTTCTATATGGGACATGAGAGTGAGTAGGTACGATCTATCTTTCTAGAAGTTTCTTTTTTCTTAGCAGACAAACAATCAGACGTGGTTGTAGTATTACTTTTGTCTATAACCAGGTACTTATTTAATACAAATCGAGTAATAGTCGAGCAACCGATCGTCATAATAACCTCAAAAGGAAGGTGATTAAAGTTTGCAAGTACGTGCCAGGAGCGATCGTGAGAGACGAGCTGTAGAGGCTCTCAACGGAACTAGTATATATGGATGTAACTTTAATCTTCGGAGTGGTATTGACTCAAAATAGATAGAACTAAGCCGACATACTCGTAACACAGCGTCGTAAAACTGCTGAATTTTGTTTTATACCTGAAAATATGATGGTATATCTTACATTATTACCTGGTATTTCTTAAAGTATTTTATGACTCAGTGCTTATAACATGAATTGAAGCCTCTTTTACATGAATCGATATTAATTACAACGTATTGAGAATACTTTGAACTTCTTTTTAAAAAGAATGAATACACGTAGAAGTGTTTATAGGCATTCAGTCTGTGTCTAGCCTAGTTTAATGACTAATATAATAATGTCATTGTAAAGTAAGTCCTTGACAACAGGAATTAGGGTCGAGTTTCGATCAAAGAGCGCTCACTGTGTTTTTTAAATCGTGTCATCAAATTTGAACCGGTCAGTTATAGATACGAGCTTTCCAATCACGCGACAGTTTTGTTATTAGTGTGCCATGGATTGAGAGTAGCTGTGTGACACTTAGCTGATTGTTTTTGTATAACTATTAGCCATCCCCTGCCCGCTTCCCGTGACGTAAAATACACAAATTAATAACTAATGTCATAATCAATTAATAATTAATAGGAAATAATCATATTTATTGGCAGTGATAGTCTAGTAGTTCGAACGTCGGTTCCTCGAACGTGGGGGCGTGAGAACGAATCCTGCACGCACCTCTAATTTTCAAAAAATATGTTCGTATTACTAGTTAATTATCACTTGTCTCGGTGATGGAAAACATCGTGAGGAAACCTGCACACCCGAAAGTTCACCATAATGTTCTCGAAGGTGTGTGAAGTCTGCCAATCCGCACTTGGCCAGCGTGGTGGACTGTGGCCTATACCCCTCATCTCATGAGAGGAGACTCGAGCCCAGCAGTGGGACAATTATGGGTTGCAATGATGATTCAAACTTAGTGTAACTAATTTCTTAAGTAAACAATAATTATTACAGTAATAGTAAGTAAGTATAGTAAACAGTAATTTATTTCACTAGCTAAAGACGATAAGAAATTAATATGTTAATTTAATAATAATTTCGGCATCATTTATATGTCCATTGCTGTGAGTTTTAGAAATTAAAATGTTTTATGTTAGATAACTCTTTGTGAAGTTTTATTACTTAAATATTTTTAATTATCAAATGACTCGGGGGCTCTGGATTTGCTTCGCGATTTCAGATACGACAATCAAAACCCATTAACCAAGTAATTACTGAAAAGAAAACTAATTTTAAAACTCCACACAAATTTGACTGGTAACTTTCCGTTCAATTTTAATGCGGCGTGATTCTTGGTAATAGATTCTTGGCACAAACACAGTTTTCAATTGATGCCCGCTTTTTACTTACGACGATAATAAGTCATAGTTCCACAAACTCGGGCGTTCGGAGAGTGACGAATGAGTCGTGGCAGTAAACTTTAATGAAGGCTGGTTTGCATCAGAGGGCGCGGACATAAATTTGGTGGAAAAGCAACTTCTTGGAAGGTTTACTTAGTGCTAAAGCACCATTTCCTATGAGAACTGATTCCACACATATGATGCAGGTCACTTGATTGCACGCCACGGCTTTAAAGCCAGATTCTTCTGTTTTCTTTTCTCTTATTTTTTTGCCGACAACACATCTAGCCTCACATCCCGAGCTTAAGATAAGCTCTTAAATTTAGGTCTATTCGGCTATTCGTTTAAAGAAGTATATCGCTCACAAAAGCACACTGATATTCTGACGGTGGTAATGGATTGAATTCTTATTAAAAAAGAAGTTATATTCGTAGAACAGGACGAGTTATGGTTATATAATAGCTGGTGCGAACATAAGCACATCCATTATTCGCGTTTCGGTATTAACAACGATTCGTTAAAGACGAATGTATATTCATATATTCGAGCCGAATCGTGATTTTATAGGCCGTGACAATCCATCATTACGGATTCGTATTTTTATTACGTAGTCGTTATTTTTTACGACTCGTGAGTGTGTGAATATGGTCATAAGAATTTATGGGATACTGGATAGATAAAAACAAATCGTTTTAATCACGAACAGGAAGAATCCACGATCCTGCACGAGCTCACTTTAATACGGGAACGTTTTAATTGATATGATTGTGAAAATGGATCTATCAGCGGGACCGAATGAGTCCCATTGTTTTATTTAATTTTACAAATATTATTAGAATTTAATTAAATGCTTTAATTACAGTGATTTCTTTTATTCAAATTGCCGAAAAATAAGGTGGTAAGTGGTTACCGCCACCTGTTTACATCAGGAGTACCAATGGCATCAACGATGCGCTGCTGGTCAAGACAGAAGAATGAACCGGCTGTCGAGCCCCTAGCCGGAACATGACAAGCCATTCGTTTCTGCTAGGATTCGAAAGAGATTCCTCGTGCACAACGTGGGCACCGGGCCGCTCCTCGCGGCGCTGGACACCGGCCCTCCGTGGCGCATAGTGGCCGCCGACGTGAGCTGTCGCGCGCGCTGCGGTTACGGGCCGCATGAACGGTACAGCATCGATCACGTCCATCTCCTGCCGCAGACCACCCTCCAAGTAAGTATATTTACTACACATCCGATAAATAACCAATTGAATTGTCAGAGTCGGATTTATTTTAATATAATTTTAAAAAGGTATAATTGATTCATAGGCAGGTTTTATTTTTCTTCTTCTCGATTCTTCCTTGGCCGATGATGTTGCTAAAGTCAATGGGCGACGATGACCAGTAATGACCATCACACAGACCTTCTGCTTCCTTGTTGGTTGTACGAGTTTTAGAAGATTATTTCTAAGTGTAGAGTAATCTCTAGAACCAGAATATCTGCTTGAAAAACTCTTTGATTTAGATTTGATTCGATCAATGATTAAACCAGGTGTGAACGATTGGACCACTAGTGGAAAAATAAGTGTGGTGGTGGTTCGACCCCCGGTTCCGTAGGTTTGATCGTATATAAGTCGTATAAACTGTACTCGGAGCCAGCCGACTAAAAACAACGCAAATCGGATCAACTTTATCGTTATTTCCCAACACTTTATGTCGTGAAAATAAATTTATTTGCTGAAACCTTTTTCTTTTACTGTGTATCTTTAAGTAGAAAGTTTCCGAAACCCGTTAGATACTTTAACGCTTTCGTGTAGAAATATTTACCGCGCTCGGGGCGCGGGTGGGAGGGGGGGACGCAGGCGCTACAGCGTTCTGTAATTTCAGTACAAAGAATATTTTTATTTATCACGAGCTTTGTGTCATCAAGTTACTCTGTCAGTGAGGTCGGCTTGTTGCGCACAATCTCGAGAAAGTAAGCTGTTTACGTTGTCGTCCGCACGACTCTCATTACTTGAAACATTTTATACTTCCTCTATTATGATGCTCAGTATTTTACTATGTATATATTCAATATTTACAATATCTTATTGATTTAAGTTAGTGCGCTGCAAACGCTGCAAACAATGCAGCGACCCTCGACTGTCGTTCGGTCGTCTGTAGTTGACCCGAGAAATGCGAGTTTATAATGAGCCGTCGTAAATTAATTCCTAAATAAAATCTAAGATTTTAGTTTTTAACTTGACAACTTTATTACCCATTTTATAGTCACGTTAACCAAGTGCAAGAGTTAATCGTCTCTGTAAAGACTCGATTAGAAACCATCGGTGTAGCTCAAAAGTTTTAATCGATTAATAGACAAATACGAATGGTTACTCTTTAAAAAAGTGCTTAGAGCTGATTTATTCTTTATGCGAGAATTAAAACTTTTCTATTAAGTTCACCGCATAGTTCATCGTTATCGGATAATGAGTTCCGTAAAGACTGCTAACACGGCATACAGGAAAAAGGTCGAATATTTTATCGGCCTCAGAAACGGCTCTTTTGCCGTAACTATCAATGTAATTATTTAATGGACTAAAGATATTCTTTCCTCTTACATTCCATTGCCTCCATTAATGGTCCAATACATGGTACGAGCCTCTTCTCATAACTGAGCAGGCCTAGAATAGTCTCAGCATAGGTTAGTGGTTACTGCCCCAGCGTAAGTTAGTGGAGGGGTTAGTGACCAACGCAAGTGTCGGAAGTTCTTTTGCCATCTGAAGGACTTCCGATATGGTTTAACTGATATCTTAAGATAGCAACAGGGAACGACAATAGTAAGAAATGTGTACGTTATCCGAAAGCTGATGAGCTTTATGTGCCTCGAGGCACAGAAACGATCGATCTGTAATGTTCTTTTTTCTTTCGTAGCTTTGCACAGAAGTTTCTCTCCGCACTGGTGACGTTTGGCCGCCGCCGGGCAAAGCGTACCGGCCGCAGCAGGTCACTACCACGCTGTTGCACTTCCGTGATGAGAATGAAGTCACATTATTGGTGAGAACCTTATGATAATTATATTGGCTATGATACAGTTCCCGCGGTAGCTTATTACTAATACATACTGATCGCACCTAGGACCGTATTACGACAGTTCCCTAATAGTAGGTCTCGGTGTCGTAAGCGGTGACAGATGTTGGCCCCTCTACCTGTTGGTACGGTTTCGGGTAAGAATTATTATTGAGAATCATTATTCATTAATGTTATTATCTTTCCTTGGAGCACTGGACTAGCTACCACCTCATTAACCGCCTAAATAATTGCCATATTCAGGCTGAAGGCAGGAGATCCAATCTTCATCCTTATATTCTATCGTCTTCATCCTTAATTAGCAACGCTGGTAACGGTGACAACCTACGATCCGGTGACTTGTACGATCATTTGTTGGCTATTTATGCAATGACATACATTCATCATCTTTTTTAATGTCATTAGCACTTAGAAGTAGTAAGCCAGTTAATTTAACCAGTTACTTCCGCCTATTGACATCTGTACCAATGACAGCATCACGATTTGAATACCAGAAAAACAGTGAAGAAAAAGTTTATACTTACTCTCCGATGTTACGACCAGGACTCGTTTATCTTATTTCACAGCTAATTCTAGAAGGTTGACGGTAGCTATCTAGACAGGTTCAACTTAACAGGATTACCGTCGGGATTAAACTAGCCAGTACGAAGTTATGCGACCTTCCGCTTGAAGCAGTACTTTATTTCCTCGTTTCCTCCTTTTGCCTCCATTCGCCTGCTTGATAAACCTTTTCTAACCGATGGTAAAAAAAATAACTGAAGTAATTAAGCGTATTAATAAATGATTCAAAATTTTGAAAAACCCGACGACTAAGTCTATTTCGTGGTTTAGCAAGGTACATTAAAAGTTTCAACAATTAGCGTCGACGTAAGATACACACACGTCTTGGGACCACGGCGCAATTAGGTGCTATAATTGTCTATCCAACAAACTTCCCAGTCCCTGCCATTGATCCTGGAGATCGACCTGCCAGTGATTCACGTGAAGCCTCCCAACCTTGACTTCGGCTACGTCACCGACGGAGACACCAGGAAGAATTACGTCACTGTTACACATTCTAGTCGTGAGTTGGACTCGAGTCTGTCTATTATCGTTAGGTATATATTTTTATATTCATTCGTGCATCACGCAACAAGTCTAACATAATGATAAAACCTGCATCGTCATGATCGACGTCGTCATCACAACTCATGGCTTCGGCAACACGTGTTTGGACCCAAAATGCTGCACTACCAGACTTAAAGGTTACTTAGCGTATTATTATATTATTGGACCTGGGCATCGTTTTATTATTTCAGTTAACTATTTCATAACTAAATTGCATCTCATATATATATTTGTTTGTATGTTCTTTATAGAATCGTAAACGATACATTTAATTATGTGATGATCTTTAGCAAAGTTGTTATGTATGAGCTCACAAAGGTTTATAAGATGGTACGACCAATTTTCGACAGGTGGCGCCACTGTCATTTCCGTGGCAGCTCATGTTGGCGCAGTAACGCGCGCAGCGTTCATCTAGTTTTAATTAAATTTTATCATTTTCATATGAAACCTTATGCAAATTTAAATTGCGCCTTTGTTTTTCGTCGAAACGAGTATCTTCAACAACATATTTATATCGCTTGCAGTCTTAACTATTAATCTTATACCATCTCGTGCATCGAAATAACTGCGCGCAAAATACACCGACATTTATCATTGTCACGTTTTGTATTTACTCCAGAAGGTAACTTCAGAGCTGTGAGCAAACTCTTAAACCAAATAAACTATTTCGTACGAAATAACACTTAAGGGAATATCAGTTACAGGGAGCTGTACGCCGAATGTTTGCTTTCCAATTAAAGTACGATGTTTTATAAACTCAAAGGTCTTTAGTTTACCGGAAATAAGTTAAGTAATTAATTAAGAGACGTACGGGATATTATTGTGCATTTATTATTCTAGAACCATACATTAAATACCGTAAACGTATAAATTAAGTGGCATTTAACAAATTCAGACAAAATATACCTGAATTTATCATGACCTACCTACGTTTTTTTTGTATTTGTGTTACCTTCACAACCATCTCTTCAGTTTAATTAAATTCCCACGTTCTTTGAAAAGTGCTTATGATTCATACAGTGAAAGATTGTTCCGAATTTTTCAGTAAAGTTTGAATGTTAAATAAAACTAGTTCGTAAGTTGCATCTTTATTTTTCAAACAATATTTTCCGCTCGAGAATCGACTTGCTTTGACGTAGAAAAATAAAGTTTGAAACATCAAAGTTGGAACTCGACGATAAAACTGACTATTAAATTTATTACTCTGTAATTCGATAGACGCGTATTTGATGAAATATCTTGTTTGTAGATCAAGTGGTACTGTATGGAAATTGTCATCGATTTGCTTCGAAAAACCTGTCTTAAATCTCGCACTGCAAAAAATGTTTAGATCCAAGCTTATTGTAATACAGAAGTGGAAATTCCATTCAAATTGGTTTAGCGGTTTTTCATATTAGCCGGAACAAACGTACACACGAATGGACAAACCGACAAATCTTTTAAACATCATTATTCTAGGAACTGTCGCGATATGATGCGAAATCATTTTTATGTGATAGAATGCTTAACTTAATGGGTCGTATTTAAGTCATTTTAAAAATATTTCATTTTCATCAAAACGAATCCCATACGAAGTTCCATTTTGAAAGTTAAAGTTAAAGGACAGAGACCTTAATTCTATTGTCAACCAGTAGCGATCGATTAATGATGTTCAAGTCGTTTTCAATTTGAAGTCGACATTCTATTCGTCATTGAGCCCGAGCCAACGTCGCCGACCTCCAGTGCATCCTGCTGAAAAATGGACGATTCCTCTTGTTAGAGGTAACTGGGTTAAGGGTCAGTCAGTCTCATTCCAACTGTCTAATTACCGTTAATCTTCTTAAAACGACTAACCGCTATGTGTTGATATATCTGAGAACATTCAATAATGCGAATCAAAAATTAATATCTTTGGCTATGCTTAATTTGATTTTTATTTTATCTTAAGTTTGGGCATAGTGAAGTTCATTAGGATAATTTTCGGATAATTAATTAGAATCTACTCATTTAAAACCGACGTATATACGACGATACACTGACCAAGGGCTGGAGGCTTTTCAAATGTAATATCAATCAACAGCACGAGTAAAGGAAAATTAGCGCGTGGAATGTACATACATTGTACATGTACTGGTACGAATATTCTACCTGTTGAACTCAAGTTCGCTCCCTTCGCGGTCAATTTTCTTTCAGAATGTCAAAATATAAATTTATTCCAACCATTGTTGCGAAGGTTTAGCCTTAATTATATACCTAATTAGTGTTAATTCTACTGTTTATGCATTGTGCAGGTACAACGCGGGTGGATCTAGTAACGAAGATGGAAGGCAGCCAAGATTTTCAAGTTTGGCCACACAGCGTTATCTTGGAAGCGGGTGCAAGTGCGATTATTTATGTGCAATACTCTGCCAGGTTAGTTACAAACTTTAGTTAAAATAACATTAGGAGTATGTGTTGCAACCATAGTGACATATATATGTATAGCAATAACTGACAAAATTTCATGTTCGTTTAAATTGCTGCCTTCTGTGGCACGTCTCATAAGCGATGTTGTCACCGAGATTTTTTTCGTGGTGTAGGATAATTTTAGTCAGTAATATATTATAAAATCTTCATAGCCCTCTCTCATCTCTCAGAGTTCTCCATAATATTATCAAAGGTTTGTGCTCTGCTAATCTGCTCTTAGTCAACATGGTGAAATATGGTATGCGAGGCTGGGTAGTTACTTTTAACGAAGTTACGTTAGAATCCTTACTGGATAAATTATGAACATTAAAGTTAGAGAATACTGGATGTTTATTTACATTACGGCGGACCTACGTGTTTCTATAATTCTACGACCTCAGTAACAATCGTACTATAGATCGAGGTAAGGCGAGACGTAAAGCGTGGAGAGCCAATTCGAACAACTTAAATAATAAACCGCAGCCGATTCAAATCAGTATCGGTTCTGCGTGTGAGTCAATTCCTTCCAGCTGAGAGAGAAGATGTACCTTGTCTGAGTTACATCAACAAATATTTTGGCGAGTTAATTTAAGTGGGGACGACCTTTTTTTGTAAATTATAAGTTGCTTGATTATAATAGCATCTGACGATTAGTAACGATAGAGTTTTGAGTAGAAAAGCGCAGTAAATTAGAAAAAACCTATTCACTCGGTTATTGAAAATATCCATACTATAATCGAATGAAAACAGAAGCAGGCAATTTATTCATATTATTCTTAATACGCATAAAAATGATGAAGCCGAGCACATCGTCCATACAAGAGACGAGGAAGGGATAGATTCGCCATCCGTCGAGGCTTTGGATGGCTTAAGAAGGATGGGGAAATTAAATCGTGTAAGTATCGCTCTTCAAAATTAAAATGTATTTCGCTCACGTGTCGGTGTTGACAGATGGAGGTCGTCCCCGGCGGTGGGGCGGCTGGTAGTGGCGGCGGCGGGTGGCGCGGGCGCGTGGTGCGCGGCGCCGGCCCCTGTGCGCGCGCGCCCCACCCGAGACCACGTGTATCACGAGCCCCCGCACGACTACACGGATGATGTGCATCTGCTGTCGAATGATTTGATTTAGGATGTGCCATCCTGATTTTCTTTATACTTTTACTTTAATAAATCTTTCCTCCCGACATATTTATGAACACCTCACTCGCAAGGACTTTCGTATCGGTTCCATGTTCCACTAATTCGTAAATAATTGTTGTTAAAACTGCTTTAGAGAAAAATATGTTTTCAAAAGGAAGCGAATCGTTAACGCATTAGCACATCAGTAATCAATTAGCACTCGAGCTGTCAAAGGAACAGTAAATGAATAGACGGAGTACAATTATGTACTCGTATTTCTAAAGGATAGCAGATCCGCTGTAAGTGGACCCAGTCACACACAGACGCCGCGCCGGGCCTTTTGATGGAAACCATTTGTGAGTCTTTAACATAAGTATGAAGTAGTGTACAGGGTGAAAATAATTTTTCATGTCACTGAGGACGGTTCCCCCTGAATATAAAGACACCAAGAGCTGGTAAAATACTATTGGAATGTGTCGGTGGCTGTAAATGAGGCAGATGAATGAAAATAGCAGCTTTTCACTGATGTCAACTGAATGAACCTCTACAGACTGACGCATGCCTGCAGGCGACGTTGGATTAAAGCCTATTTTTCTCGTTATTACGTCATTAGGTACCGTGGCGATATAATAAGATGGCCCCGAGCATATCTTACTATAATTCTGGTGTATTGATGGTCATCCAAAAAATTCTGTCGATCCATAATCTTCATTGAGCTGCTTACCAACCGTTAAGAAGTCATTATATTATTATAATTATAATGTAGGTTACTTTACCTAATAAGTTTACAAGTCTTTATGAATATACAAAATATTCAGAAGTAAATCAAATTCTCTAACCTTTGAATAAAATACGGTTATTTTTAAAACGGCGAGTAATTAATACCATTTAATACAGCGCAGTACTTATAAAACAAACAAGTGTATTGAATGTAGCGTTTAAGAAATTAAAGGCAGCCCACTAACTGCGACTAATGCAATTAGCGTCGCTCTCGGTTGCGCGCGTTTTTCTGAGGATGTCGCGGCGACGTGGCCGCCGAGTACCTACTCTAGCGGCATTCGCGCGCAGTTCGCGCGAGAGCAGTAGTTATATTAACTCAATGTCTGAATACTACAGTTTTAAATTCATCTTACTAAGTACCGTTCATCATAAATTTAAGCTTTGATTGAATTTTAAATGTGATGTGAAAAATGTTATTCTGAAGAAATTTTTAAAGATCTCACAAGCACTATATGTATGTGAGTTTTCTCACTATTATATCTCATAGTATTATGTTGGCCCAAAATAGTAATCAATGCCACACACACATCGTAAGAAGCAACACAAGCCGATCCCTACATGGTGGAAGGGCTTTTTGTGTGTATTATAATGATTGTTTCAGCTGCACTTTATTTAACAATGACGGCTAAACAATAGAGTAATAAATAATGGCGTGTCGATAAGACAGACGAGCGTCAAAGGTACCCGACTGGACATTTCGATCTAATACCTTATGTTATAAGGTTGAAAGTTAAATACACGTTTCACTGTATTTTACGAGAACCAATCAACTTTTTTAGTATAGCGCGATTAAGAAAGCCAGATGATGTTATCGGGTCGTAAAGTTCCTCCGAACACTCAACGTAGTAAACACAGTAGAGGACGCAAGAAGAGGCTACATCTCCTCGACGTCAAGTCCTATAAGTTATCTATTAGATTTTGATCGTTCACGTTTCGAGTGATGCTGCGTTGCACAGTATCAAGTAGGCTTGGCTGGTATTTGAGTACACTGGCCTAGAGATGAGAGAAGTACTCTGTGTGAGGTCTTAGCTGAGCCTTAAAAAGCAACAAACACTGTTTCGGTGTAAAAAAACTGCGTCATCCTGATCGGTACACATAGTTTCCTGGAGTAGGGCTACGCGTACGTCTTCGGATGGCCCCAATTCTGTATGTCGTTCAAAATTGTGTCCTCTAAGATCCTCTCTAATACTTATACTAACAGTGAGAGATGTACTTTGAAATATTGAGCGCCAAAATCTATGAGGTTCTCTTGGCGAAGAACGCACAGACCAGTGTCATCAAGGGATTAAATGATTCTAAACTTAGTTCATCTCATTCCGCGACCCATTCTAGGGAGTGTTCGATTTCAGGTCCAAGTCTTGTTCTATTCTTCTCGGTATATACCGTCAGCTGCATTTTATGTAGCTTGCCTGGTTGACTTCCATCCTCATCGGCTCGAGTCGGCCGTCAATCGAAACGACGCGTTCTGACTGACAGCTTGAGAGACAGTTGTTACTCTCTTTGTTCTGTTATTTTTTCTGCAATATTTTATCTAGACACTAGAAAGTAATATAAAAGCATTTAAAACATGGCACATCCTATATACAAATTCATCACATGGGGTCGTTACCGACTCACACTTGCCCTGTTTTTAAGCTATGTAAACTGAATTGATAACTGCTACTATTAATGTGTGTTTATCAAGTCAGATGTTATCAAGATCGCAACTAAATATTTCCATATCGGAACAATCTGGCTCTATGACGGTTCCACACACAGATATAAACAGAGACATATTCCCTCCACTAGGAAGCCGCTTATCTTATCTACGTATTATGTACGGACTCGTACATAGACTATAAAAGCATTTATACCCATTGTTTCCCTCTGTTTGTCGACCAATTATTGTTATTTTTTCATTCGATGGCTTCAACACTGTATGCTATAAAATGCTATCAAAACGCACTTCG
The DNA here is from genome assembly GCA_018251375.1 of Calpodes ethlius. Taxonomy (NCBI): domain Eukaryota; kingdom Metazoa; phylum Arthropoda; class Insecta; order Lepidoptera; family Hesperiidae; genus Calpodes; species Calpodes ethlius. Next base: position 18,156 of record DWPA01000050.1, read on the forward strand.
ATTTCTCGTTAGTTTACAATAGAATACTTTTTTAACCAAACAAAGCAAACCCCTGAAGTAATAAAATATGACATGAAAGTTATAAAATAACAATTCAATGTATTTTTTATTTTAATTCCTAAAGAAAGTAAAATAAGGGATGACAGTTTATTTCAAAGTCAGTAAAAGTACTTCTATGCAGGCGACCCTGGGAGTGTATTACTTCGCCTCACCGACTATATGTATATTCGTCGGCATTTTGTATGTTAAAATGTGGTTATATTAAAGTTACGGCGGGTTGTGCAATAAGGCTAGGTTCCATGCTTCAAGAATACGCAATAAAGCAACGTACGACTAGTTCATACAGAGAGTCAACAAGTCATTTTATTATGTCGGTCGACCCACGACGTTGTATTGCATTGTAATGAACTAGCGATTGCTTTTACGAGAAAAACATTTTCCTGTTCTTTGGAACAGAAACGTATTCCTCATTTTTGTTCACAATTTTGCACCGCAAAAAACGTACAGTAGCGGTTTTTTTACCAATTCACAGCAGTACAAAGACTCCTGAACTTTCGTAGCGTTGCGTACAATTCGTATTTCAAAGGCGATAAAACTTGCCCACGTTATATGAGGTCGTATTTTACATGCACCCCGAAGCTTTCGTCTTATTTTATGTTGATAAGGAAAACAATATGAGGAAATTGTCCTTAAAGTTCTCGGATGTATGAGGAGTCATCTTTAACTTAGTTTGAACGATAAATAAAAAACAAAAAGCGAGCGTTTTATTTTAGCCATCCTTTGGCTTCATTGTCAGACCCTGGGCATCATCAATCATAAGTCAAACCAACCCAAACTCGATGGGGGTGTCGTTTATTTCAACGTTCCTATGACCACATTACGTCTTCATTAATAGACCAGCTGTGACACTGTTACATTGCATTTTCATTCGATTTACATGAATATGTGTACAACATTTGTAGGTCAATCGGACACTGGAAAGTGGGTCAAGCTTAACTTGTAAGATTTGATTACAGACACACCGGGCAGATGCAACTAAATAAAAGCTTGTAAAAACGTGAGCAGAATCTCCACTCCTGAAGTACCCATACGGAGAAATAGAATCATTAGACTAGTAACAGTTGTCCAAAGGTCCTAAAAGATTTGAGATTTAATTTTATCGGTGTTGTGTAGCGGTACCCCTGCTCATGGCTATTGCCGGTCGTGTAATAACAATGTCTTAATCATTATCTTTATTTATTTACAAATTTTTATTACACAATACGATGTAAATTTTAGCATATTAATGTCATTAATACGTCCACGATAATTATTCCTTTAAAACTTTGGTATTGTTCAAGTTAAATTGATTTCCTTTACTTAATTAATGCAACAAACTCGTACGGCCTCACATCCCTCGCATTAATTTGTTTAGAATTGTAAAATAAACTACGCTCGGTCCTTCGAGCCGGATTAAACTATACGCTGCGCCAAATACCGTTTAAACCGAAAGCAATTCAATTTAAAGTCCAATAACGAGTGGTTCCGTCCAATCGATAACCACAAACTATAATGAAAGCATCTGACCCTATTCAGCTAATAACTAACGGTCATACATCGGAGGGTTATGTTCCGTCGGCGACGTCCCTCTATTGTTGTGGATATGAAAGGATTATACTATTGGACGAGAACCGTGCGAAATTGGAAATTTCTGAGCATAACTTTGTAATAAATATAATTTAAACATAATTTTACACTCCCCTGGCTCGACATCACAAGTTATTTTAAGAGCTTAATTCGAGTTACAGTAATATCGTTATAATAATTACTACCGCACTACCACTCGTAATGTACAAACTTACAAAATAATAACCATTTAATAGCTTAGTTACTTTTTCAATGCATTTACGCCTCATAATTGTGTTCATTCTGCGCTGGGAGGAGGAGGTGTCACTGAGGGCTCTCGATCATAATCCAAATAAAGGAAATGATCGCAGCCATCCCACACACGTATTCGTTATATCTTACAACATCGCGTTACACTCGCGACCATAAACATTATTCTATTACCCATTATAGGTAATTTATATGGCTCTCATGGGATCGTATATTACAAATAGCGCTTCCGTACAACTGTTTATAAGGTTATCATTTTCAGAATGTATTTCGGTTATCGTCATGAGTTATATACACTACGGTATGATCCGAATTTAAAAACCTGAATGAATTAAACGTTTATATCTTTTGTTAAATCTCCTCGACCAAATCGTCACTTTATAATAAAGTACAAGGTGTGAATTATATTATCTCCTGTTTAAGGTCGAGAACGTATCCCATCGAACTTTCCAATAGTAAATGGGGGTAGTGAGTCGATGGTAAATACAATTGTCGAAAATATATCTGATTACAGAAGGTCCCCAACATGACTGAATTACTTCCATCTGATAATAACGGCATTATCTGAACTAAGCGTGTCCAAGTCTACAGTCACACGCGATCATTCGCCCGACCGGCGCTCGTGCCGGAAGACGCTTACTTCGGTCGACTCCGATCGACAAAATCCATCGCAAAGCGAGCACTTCACTGATTAACACCGCTGGGATTTCTATTTCATGCTTGTTACATTTACGCATATACCTACACTCGTCGACATCGTGTTTCATAAAACGTTCCCATATTAAATATTCCATCGCATTACCACAATTCTATCTCATTTATTGTAACAATGACACTTATGAGCGATACTTTACTATTGTACATTTCTCCGTTAAAACATTTTATTCCTTGATTGTAGGCTGTTTATTCGATTCCTACATATGGTGGCGTCGTTCCCACAAACGTCACACTTCCTGCCGATAAGGAGAGGGTCGTTTTATTTCCTGTTCCCGAGCCGCCGGCGGGCGCGCCGCCGATAGAGGGGACGTTTCCGATTGCCTCTGTGTTATTAGCACCTCAGGTCGTTATAACGTGGTAATGGATTTTTTACTTCCTTTATATGACGATGTTATTAACTATTAACGTTACTGATATGTACGGAGAGGCCCTCGAGATAATCTACGGACTAAATCTCCGCACGAATGAATATCCTTCTTTTGAGACCCGGACCCACGTCGCTTCCTAAGCGACACATTATAACGTTACTATACTCTAAACTTGCAACGTAAGGCCTTCCCTTCGGTAAATACATCGTACCCTCCGCCAGCCGATGCCCGCACGAAGTGTTTCTATCGTGATGACCTTTCATTTGTATTAAATCGTTTGACGGAGGAGCCGCCTCGCCGAGTGGAATATGTAAATCCAACCCACCCGGGCCCTTGGTGCTCTGTAAAGTGAATATGCAAATCTTGGGTGCTAAGCGAAGGTACGTATGCATATCCTTAAGCAAAAAAATTAATCTGTTTTTGGTTCGATGGTCAACAGACAAGGAGTTAAGCTACAGGATAATTTACTGGCCACATGGCGATCCTAAAACACACAAGACTAAAGCTATCACTCCTATAGAAGGTATAAATGTTCCTATCTTCTGAACGGATGTCGGGCATTGTTTAATTTTTTACAGATTATATCGGCTTCGTAAAAAGTGTCTACGTATAAGAAAGGAATCTTGTCCAGTTTTATTTAGCAAGTTTCCGAGTCGGTCGTTATTTTTTGTTGCGAAAACTTAGTCCGTCAGGAATACCAAATGTTCTTTTTTGGGCTAGGAGTAGGTTCGTGATCTCATTATAAATGTAAATCACATCACGGAGTAGTTTTATTTTATTCCCCAGCCATGTCTGTGTTAACGTTAAGGCCGTCGTCCACGGCTACACCGAGTAGCGCAATAGTAAGGAAACACAAAATTGTCGTGATATTGTTTCGTTTTCAGTTACTGCGCTCACGTAACTGTAGCGATACCGACGGACCGCATTCAGCTCCTTCATCCGACGACGCCCGGTGATACTGTATCGCCACTAGAAGTGATGAAGCCCCGCGTTCATGAATCGCGACACTGTATCGCTACCAAAAGTAGCCGCAGGCGAGCTCCCTTATCGTTGCCGGCTTCGCCCAAGACATCTTGATGAACGCGTGAAAATCTTTTCTTGGTTAATGTTCATCTGTATAAAAATAATATTTGGCCATAAGTTACTCGTTAATACGTACCGCGGTCCCGAGCCGCCGCGGCGCCGTGGGAGACGGAAATTGCCCCCAACTTCATTTCTAATTCATGTCGCTGCCTTCAACATTATACGGTGGCAGACTTATTGAATATTTCGATTAATGTTTTACTGGCTTCTGAATTAAGGGTCGCGACTCGTGACCCTGGATTATTAGATTATTTTTTTTTAACCACATAAAAAGTGCGATTCGCTGGATATAACAAATTTCTTCAAGCTTTATTGACAACAAAATTTGTGTTCAATTACTGCAAGGAGAAGATAGCAAGTGCCAGTTAACAGATTAACTGGACTATGGAAGAAACTACTCACGAGACTTGACAAGCAGCGAGCAGTATTAATTATGCGGGCGCTTCTACGTAAACAGTCCGCAAGTGGTTCCGTTAAAGTTAGTAATCAACTTTAAGTGGGACAAATACTAACGATCAGTAACTATAGTAAAGTGCTGTAAGATTTATACGTCGTAACTGGGTTGTGCTGGACAGATCGTTGGAAAACCTTTTGGAACGTGGGTTTAGCATGGTTCAATTGCTCCTATCTAGTGAAGAGTTACACAGTATGTTTTCAAGTTACATCATCAGACCTTGGGATGTCTTTGTTGTACTGGCTGTGCTGTATTAACATAAAAATTAAATATCTTTAAACACCATTCAACTATTGTCACCTGTTGACTAATTTTACTCCTTATCTCCAAAATCCATGATCAGATCTTCACCACATCTATGTGGCATCAACTTGAAGAAATTGTCAAAAATTATACCGTTATTACCGCGTTTGAGTACATATAAAACGAGTACGTCGGATTTTTTTTATGACTAAGATTTCTTTATTTTAACTTCTAACAAAGCTATTGAAAATGTTTCACAAAAATCCTTCGAGTGTAGCCGGGTCCGAGGTTTACATTTATATTCGATGTGTGGCGATATATTATTATATTATATAACGAAATAATAAAAATAATACATCGCCACAGATGTGGTGGTGCCTACCCACTAAACACCGCCTTGTGGCATCCGTCCGAAGACCTTACACCACGTATATGTTAACGATTCCGGTTGAAGGGCCGGAACGCAAGCAGACCACCTGAGGGGTTTGGCCGCTAGGAGGGGGCACTGAGTGCATCTAGTTATGGAAATTGCATAAAAGCAGAAGTAACTAGCGGTGGGATTAATCGTCCTGGTCCGTGGAAGTCGCTAAGAGGCATTCCAGGTAAGACGTTAGATCACCTGAAAGATCCGCGAGGATGTTACGCGGATATTCTTATATTAACAGAACAGTATTATATTACATTAACAGAATTCTAAAAATAATAAATATAAAATGAATCACGTAAATATTGGTATCATCGATTGATATTTTTTTGATTCTACAAGTGTTTTGTTATGGAAGTGCTTTGTTATGGAGGAGAAGGGACGTCTAAAATCCAAACTGACTACAGTTCCACCTACAGTTCTATCACAGGTGTGGCTACGAGCACAGCGGGTCGGAGACACTGCACACTACTGTTATCCTTATGTCATAAAAATATAATTTATCATTGTAAGAAGTCTTTAAATTAGAGATGCGCGAAGAAGTTTATGATCGGACAAAGAATTATTTATTCTATTTAAAATAGAATCTGTTACCTACTATGAATATGGCGTATATTAGATAATATACGCTGAAAAAAAAGAAGTTACTACCATTCAAATATCAATAATTAATATATACGTCAATAAAATGCGTTTCTCTCGTACTCTCTTCTCTCGTTATATTGCGAACGTTTTGGGATACAAGTGAAGAAGCGTAATGGCGTTTAAAGATCTTCAATAACAGTAAAAACGAACCGTATCCTTCCGACTGTGTAGGACGTGTAGCGCCCTCTGACGTGTAAGTCGATAACAGACAATTCTCGGCGGACGAAATTTTCTTTGCGGAATCTAACATTTCACGAGTCCCTGTGGACGCGGCGTTATACATTGGCTGCAGATGAATGTTGACAATGTGAACACGGGGTTATGTTTATTTTGAACTTCGTTCCTTGGTATCGCTTAGGACGTCGTATATTATTAATAGCATAAATAAACTTATTATTTTTCATTGATACTGTTTATGTTAAAGGGAAAGACGTCTTCAGTAACCCGAGCCCTTTGAGGACACAACAGGATTATATGTAATTATATCGACTAAAATCCTTGTGACAGTCATCTATCATCCTTTCATCCATCACGTGGGTGTCTGGGGTAAGGGCTCCGTTCTATTACGGAAATACGATCACATTGAAGCATATAGCACTATTCGCCTTATATTAAATATCTTATAATTGATAAATTTCCTCGTAACATCTATAAATAATTATTATGCTACTATAACAACCTGCTTGCAACTGCCTACTTTATCCATCATCTTTTAAGAGTTCAGTGCTGAGTGTACGCCTCCTCTAACGTGCTCAGTTTTGACACCCCTCTGAACTCAACAGATACCCGCTGGAGCGCCGCTACGTGACGATAACAGTATGATAAGCATCCGGCTACGAGAATACTCACTACTCACCTGTTGAATCATAAACAGCACGCGAGATACATCTCATAAATAGATTATTGCACACTCTTTGCTACCTATCAGCAGTTAATCCGACGGACGTCTTATAAATATTAACAAGGTAGCGAGGAGGGAAATTCACTTAGCACTCGCTTACGATACATATCCATTACGGGGAAACGGAGAATTGCACTTAAGTTAATTATTTCCCACATTTCCTTGCAGCAGTACGTGTAATACTCACATTACAATGCATTAGTAATCAGAATAAAATTGTAAGCGACGATACGCGTAGTCTTATCTCTACACTCTTCGTTGAATGTTTCTACGACGCGCTACGACCACGCTGCGCTACGAAAATACCAAATTACTTTCATCCATTTTTTAGTACCTACCTATTTTAAATAATTTGTTACGCTAATAACAGTGAATTTATTATAATTATTTATAATTATTCCAAAACAATGAAGTTGAACTACCAGTACCAGTTATTTTTCAATCTGAGCGCCACATTCACGACTCTGCCCTCAAGCTATTTAACGTAACGCTTTTTTTTCTTGTTTAGTTTTAAATATTGACATTTTTGAAGTAAGTTGCAACAAAAAGTACAAATGATCTGCATTCGTAGGTAATAGCTAATTATATGCAAGTGCATAATAAATAAAAACATAAATAAGCTTTTAGGAAACTAAAAAGAATCCGCGACACCGTGTATCTCTGCACTATAAATAAAATGGGTAGGTGGGGGGGGGGGGGATTATATTGACACCAAAACAACGGATTGATCGCGGGCCAAGTCCCGAAAGTCAGCTAGTTTAATAATAACGACATATTTAACCCATGATTGAAACGCCGGTATTTAGTGGTGTAGTACAAACGATAATTCACTGATCAAGGCTAAACTAAGTCTAATAGTGGGCCGGCGATCGGCTCGCATCATAATTATATAACGCGCAGAACTGGGGAAGATGACATTGGCGCGTACTTCATGGATGTATCGGGTCACAAGTGTCGGACAGTTAATTAGACCGACTGATTTACGAGCCGATAGTGGCGAACTTTGGTAACGAAGGTCGTACTCGCTTAATATACACTTTACTGCCAACGTCGGCATTTTGTCACTCTCACTTGGCCTTTTAATAATTTGTTAGTGTTCATGCGTTTTCAGTGCAGACAAAATCTTCGTGCAAATGTTGTTCGTACCAGTATTAATAAATTAAAAAAAAAAATATCAAGATAAATTGTCCCTGTAAAACTATGTTTTCGTAATTTTATTATAAGCAGGACGTATCAAGGGGGAGTCAACAACCGTTCTTGGATTTTTTGTCTTCCAGTACGTACCTACTGTTAGCTGTAAACGTTCTTATTTGCTTAACGTGATTGGCGAATTACCAAAAACAATTTGAACAAACTGGACGAGAATCTGAGTACTCACATAACATACGCCCCGCGTGCTACCAGAGGCTCGTCATTTCTACTTTCCTTTTTTCTTCGAATCGCCCGCTCGTATCGCACGAATTTCACTTCCTTTTGTTTTCGAATGGACATATTCTATTGACACGAGCGGCCTCTGCAGCTGCACGCGGGCAAAGCTCCGCTTTTTTAATCGCTTTGGAGGTCGGGTGTGTTCCCCTCACGCATCCATAACCTTTATGTGTTGTAATACAAGGTATTCCGTGACCTGTAGCAGTAATTCCATCCACGGACCGAACCTGCAAATCCGGACTAATACACAAACTGTCCGAGTTGGTGGTTAAATTGATATTTATGTGAGTCAAATACTGCAAGCCGAAATCGAACTACTTCCTTCTACTATAAAGCTGTAATTTTTCAAGGTACCTGCACCACACGCAAAGGAAAGATGTTTTCGCAGGAACCCTGTAGGATATATACACAGTAGAAAAGTTATTTCATATATATTATGGGAATGTAAAGATCGTTTTCCGGTGTTAGTAAATCTCTAAACCGGTGTTAGTGAAGCTCTAAAGTGCTAAATTTAGTTAAGAATCAAGATATCTCCGTCGCCTAATGAAGTAGTGTATAAAATGGATATTAAAGGAATACCATATTATTACAGCGTCACGTTAATTACTTAGAGCTTGCAAGTAAACGAGTAATACTCGGTCTACTCTCACCTCGGAGCAATACGCACCCTCGGCCAGTTTGTTAATCTATTTACATTGTACTTAGTATTATTCCTAAAAAACTCAGGGAATAAAATACAAAAACATGAATGACATTAATTCACTTTGAATATAAAAGGTACGTACCTGTCATTTATTTACATAACAATTTCCTTAAGCACCTGCCGCCTCGGTGGAACGTTATTGAGTTTCACGTTGCGCTCATTACTCGATAATGCTATTAATTTCCTTGTTTCGTCGTAAACCTCTAATAATAAATAAATGTCTTTCAGGAGCGGATTTACGTTATTACTTCTATTTTCGGCGATAATGGATGTCCCAACATAAGAAAAGATCTCAGTATTCACGTGCTTATAACGTTTTTGTACAAATTGCTCTCGAGGGCAACAGACTAACATCTGAACCCACTGAAAAGTCGAAATTAAACGTAGGCTGACAAAGAATCGCTTCTCACCACTTCTCACCGTTGATGACCCTCGTCATCGGTCTTCTGATTGACACAAATTATGAAGATGTCGTGCATGAAACACGTATATACGAGTACGAATAGAGGTCCAAGGGCAAGTCAGTCGGAACTCGACCGCTCCGCGGGCATGACACATAACCTGGCGAGAGTATTGATGTGCTTTTTTAATAATTGTACTTTTCATTATTATTAATTAGTTTTGGCATTATTAAATACTAGCTGTACCCTGCGCACGTTGCTACGCCAACACGAACTGCCATGATAATATGTGTAATTCATTGAAAGAACAGTGGCGCCACCTGTCAAAAATTGGTCGTACCAACTTTGAAACCTTCGTGGGCGCATACACAACAACTTTGCTAAAGATCAACACATGATTAAATGTATCATTTACGATTCTATAAAGGAAATACAGACAAATATTAATTTTTATATATATAGTTAATGTGATTGATAACTGCAGACATGAGACGATCTAAAGGAGGCACTTACAGATAATTTATGATTATAGCTCGTATGTAGCATGTAGCCGACAGTCTGTTTGGTTCAGGTCCTCCATATAAACGTCAACAACTAAGTAAGCCTTTACCTATTAATTTGTACCGTAAACTTTAAGTTTCGGTTTGTACAATTTTAAAACCAATTACAGCAACGGGCAACCGTTGTGTGTGGCTTCCGAACAAGACTTTGTTGTCTCACCTTACCAACTTGAAACACTGCGCTACTTTAATTAAAATTATTTGACGTCGGTACTCCGACGTACAATCAGTCAAAGTATTTCAAAGTTTGCAACACGGATACGGAAGCTACAAAACGGTGAAGCGACTCCTAGAACAAACATCGTTTACTCAACTACGAGCGCTCCGCGGCGAGCGCCCGCGCACTGCGAACATTTTGAAACTAATTAGCAGCGAGTATTGTTTACAGGTGAAGTTGCTCCCTAAAATTAATGGTAAATTTCGGTAACTTTATGATGAAGTTGGACAAAAAGTTCCCCAAATTTACTGTTAATTACAATAAACCATTTATTAACGTTCAAGTACTCTCTCTATGAGAGACTCTCAAACTATTTTGACTGGTAGACCACTTACTGAGCTTTTTGGTTTAAGCTTTACTAAGGTCTTCGGTTATAAATGATTCCATTCATGGAATATCATAACTAAGTTCGCAACATGGACATTGACATCTTGTGGACTGCCAACTTAATAAGCACTTCCGTGGACCCCGAGTGGATTATCAAGAATCATCGTGTTTAAATGTTAATTGGAATTTGTTTTCAATATTAAATAATTATTACTACAGGTGTTCGCCGTTTTACAGTAGATAGAACAATTACCTATCTGTAACGTTCCCGCGCTGCATCACGGTCTGCTCTCATACCTTATTAACAAATACCTGAAAGGAAATATTTGTACCAACTTGTAAGAATGCTGCAAACACTGAATAGTTTGAGATTTGGAACAGGTAAAGTTACATTGCATAGATAATTTGTATTACACATGGATGTATTAAACCAAATAGAACATTAAACAATATAAATTTAAAGTTACCCAATGACGAATTGGACTTCAGTCGAATTTCTACTCTTAAAGCGGGATGTCTAGTTACAATTTATGAGCGAAAGTTCATATATTGTCATAATTTCTGAGATTTGATATAAATAGTACGCTGGAGAGTCTTGCAAATTAAAGACTTAATCACCGGCACTAACTCAGGAGAAGAAACTTAACGATCTCAGCGCTGCACGAGCCAACGTCTCGTAGCGTATTAGAGGACACACTGCACAAATACGAACAACAGGAGCGCGCAAACCTGGTCTGTTGGCTGTCCAAGTCTACTCAATATGCAAATCAAACCAACTGCTGATAATATTCCAGTGATAACATCTTCCAACTGGCCGTATCCAAATTCCCATAAGACGTCGCCAGATGTGCCATAGATATTCAATGAAGGCGTCAGAGCGGCGACGGCTTATCGATGAGAGGGGTGGGCGGGGTTAGATCGTACACTACACCGTGGGATTACGCCGCGACGATGTTTGAGCCCAAGATAGTTGTCAACTACAAATAATCTGATATCTTATATCAGACACATATTTTAATTTTCTCTTTATCTGTATAAAATTATTACTTAATATTATTACTTTCAATATTTTATCCTAAACAGCATCATAAGGTTATTTACTTACTCATTACAAGGGAGAATTATAAAAAATCCAATTTTCATCGCCATTAGGGACGTATTTATCGGCAACTTAAATGCATCACTTATTACGATATCTTTTATCTGCTGTATCCGATTAAAATTTATTTTTTAATATACGTTACTGTATCTTATATATGTATAAAAATTAATGTTTGTCTTTTGTCCTTTATAAAATCGTAAACTATGCATTTGATCATGAGATGTTTTTAGCAAGTTGTTGTGTATGTGGCCACGAAGGTTTCTGAGTCATTATCATTTCAATGAATTACATATATTGCCATGGCAATTGGTGTTGGCGTAGCAGCACGCGCAGGGTTCAGCTAGTATTAATAAAATTAAACCGTCATCAACTCAGTTAAAGCACATCTATTCAATATAATTATGGTAACATATTTACAATATTATTAATTAGAACAAAAACATATATTATCAGTTTGTGCGCTCAACTTTAACGATTCCCGTAATAGTAATCTGTATTTAAATAAAACAGGATCACACAGGTACACTGTAATGACCAAAAATATTGCTTGGTGTAATCATCATACATTTTGTAGTTTTGTGTAAAATGAACCACGCTGGGCGCGCGCCGGCCGCCTACGTCTTTAATAAATTATTGATGATATGAAGAATTTGTTGTTGTAAATTGAATGGGTAAGAAAGGAAGTGCCCTGGTTTACGGGGTGACAGTTTAGTTTAAGTACTTTGCGACTTGTCAGTAGCAGATACATCATTAACCACTAACAGCTCCTAATTTACTTGGGTAAACCTTACTTACACTCGAAGAAATATTTAGACATTCTTTTATTAAACGACTGCAGTAACATAACAACTAAAAGTTATCCTAAGCTTACTAATACTTTAGTGAAAACCGCATGCAAGTTAAGAATCCATTTCAGAGATCAGCCGGAACAAATATCGGTCAGTTACAACTTTATTCAGTCTCCACCGTCACGTCCCACGTCCTACAAATCCACTCCACTTGCCATCTCGGCGCGGCGCGGGCGGTGACGGGCGCGGGGGACGCAGGGCGCGGGGGGCGGGGGTCCGTCCCGCTGACACACAGACGATAGCACTGACTTATCGCTAAAGCTAGTGTAAGTACGGGTAAACAAGTTGTTTGTTGAGTCACATATTGCCAAACATAACATTGTTCGCGACAGTACACGGCCCTGCCAGTTACACATTAAGCACAGTATAATATTTACCCGCGAAAGTTCTGGACGAATTTTCTTGCATTTCTTATTATTATATAATAGTATTGCCAGTTTCGAATTCAGGTCTCCGCGTTCTGAAGACCAAAATTCAAACCACAACATTAAGACTGCTTCAAACGAATGAAAGTCTTGACTTGTATAATTTTGAAATGGTTCTTTTTTACAATTAATGCTTCTGAATTATAAATTTGTAAATCATATTAATTAAAAGTTTCCTATAAGTTTAAGAAGTTGTAGAATCCCGAGCCAGATCGTGTCTCGGGTGGACGAGCGCCTCATGTCCGTGTCTAGGATATCGGTGGTAGGCGGTGTAATTTATTTATCAGTCATCCATTGTAGGGCACGAGGCGCTCTTAACCTGACAAAAAGAGGCCTGAAGCGTCCCTCACGCGAGTACCTCAGAGGGCCGCCGCTCGCTCGAGCCTCCTGACATACATCTAGAGAATGTCATTACGCGTCAAGTGCCTTTGACATTCAATAGTTTGTCTGTGTGTTGCAACACCGAGAACAACACGTTTATATTTTACAGTGTACATTTATGTTCACCCGCCAACAGGTGAGTGTGATAACAAGTAATAACTTTCTAGTACTATAGATAACTGCCCTGTGCCATGGATAAATGGTAATTAAATCATAAGAGTTCTATTTTGACTATGGAACCCAAGGAACTGACTGATCATACTATGCTATCATCAGCGAATACCATTACACTTTAAAGTTATTATTAAACAATTCCTTTAATAATATGTTTGTCGACATTTTAAATCATACGGTTTTATAAACTCAAAATAATTGATTCGTGTAGATATCAATAAATGATATATTTTATTACGTGCTAACGACTACGATACCAGTTTTCCGTTTTAAAATATTCCCATCCGTTCATTCGGTTGGACTACGGGTAGGTGCGCGACGAATTAGCCAAATCTCGGGTAGACAGACCTCTCGACCTCGCGACAGTTTTACCGGCTTCAGCATGATTTTAAATTTGAAATGACATATCGCCGCGGCCCCTTCACCGCTAAATAACTTTCGCTCGGGCGCGCCGCGCGAGCGATCCCGGTCCATCATCCGTAACACATAAAACGTATTTTCCCGTACATTTACCACTTCTCGTGGGTGAAATGCTAAACTATAAATTTCGTTTAGTTCATGTTAAATGCTTCAGTTTCACTGACTTTATTATTTATTGTTTAGGAGAGCTGTTATACTTACCAGTAAATTTACATAATAAATAATTACCCACAGATGTCCTACATATGTATGTATCTACAGATTAGTCATCCAGGCAACGTCACGCGACCAGACAATTGCAGTATTATTCGACGTAACACAGGACGTTTGATATGTATTTCTGGAATGGTTGAATTTTATCTTGCTCTTAATTTTATTTTCTTTCTTATCAACCCCCTTTCCGTTACTCCCTCTTGTATTTCATCCTCCCTCCAATCACCAGGGTTTACTCAAGCTATCTATCACTTCTGTAGCAAAGATTGCTTCGACAGAATTTTATATTGCCCTGTTTTATTGTTATTGATTATTTTGTGTGCGGAGCTACCCTTCAATAGCGCGTTATTTCCTAAATCTTTTTCGGATTATCTGAAGAAATCGCTGTAACGACAAGAACGCTGGATGTTGTTTTGTATTTTATTTGGTTCGTTTTCAGCACGTTCTGTGGCGTGCGAAAAATAAAGCGTTTATCTATCTAATAATGTTTATCTATTCTCCATAATGCTCGCAAAGTATGTGAAGTCTGCCAATATGCACATGGATATTTGGGATTCGTGACGTCACCACGATGAAAGTAATCCTCGTCCGCAATACAAAAATAAGATTTTATCACACACTGCCTTATTTTTTCTTATCAGGATATCTCATTCTTAGGGGATAAAGACAATAGCTTCGGACGATAAGTTATGTGGCTTTAAGTTTCGAGATCCTCCGCGGATTAGTATCACCTTATTCCACATGCGGCTGCCGAGGGGCTCCTCCAAGTTTATGTTTAAAACTACCAATAATTTGCTTAATATAATCCTTAATCTACATTAGTAAATGCTGTTTACTAACTGTTGTTAGTTGTTAAGTATTGAGAGCGCTGCTCACGTTCATAATATGATCAACCGAATGTAACGGATAGTCAATGTATTATCTGGCGAATGGTGGAGTTGCGTGGTCGGAAAACATGAACGGTAATAAAATTAAAATTGAACAATTATTTCATTTAAGAGAGTAAAAAATATTTAAGCAATGTAATAAGTATATGGACAGTAAATCTGATTAAATAGATATACCTATAGTTCGCCAGGTCACAGGGAGCGTACAACCCAAAGTTAGGTTTTGGTTGTTTAAAGTAAGCACCGGAAGGGCCAACTGCGATGGTCCATTTGCAAACAAAATCTTTTATTTAGCTCCATCAAAAGCAAGTTTCCGACTAATTGCGTTTTGTTAACTGCCCATTCAGTCCTTTAACTGTCCTACTGATTATTTAATGATCCACTGAAATAACTGCCATGACTCATTCAAGTTTACTTTATCGCTGAGTGTTTACTGCCGAGCTTGGTAATTAACAGGCACATTGTAATTAATAACTTAGCAAATGTACTGTTTCCCAATGAGTGCCTTCATACGCAGCTGAGTGGTGAACCCCCATGTATATGACGAGGCAGCTGTGCAAATAAAAATCCCCCCGCGGCAGTTCACGTGATTTAGTACGACGACGTATCAACACTAATAAATATTTTTCTTATCTGACGCACAGTGGGCCGGGAACACTACCCAGATTAACCGTAAACAATGCCGTGGAGCAACGTTGCTAATATCGCTTGAGTATTTATTTGTTCTCGCTCGGGGGTCGATTCTCAGATATAATTGATTTTCGTCAGGTTATAGTTTTAATTAACATGTGACCATTGTACACTTAAGTGAAGCTGCGCTCGTTGTAACCCGTGTCGGTGATCGCCGCCCACTAAGCATACAATTTCGCACGAGTGCGCGCCCGTTTCCAGCTGACACCGACACTCCAACTCATATATTAAACGAGCAATCCTTGCTTATATACGTGTATGTATTGTATGCAATTCTCTCTGAAACAGTCTGTAACAATTTTGAAGATTTTTTGTAAGTATTTTACTATTAAAACAGATAAAGTAACTCTTATCGTCCGTATGGCCACAGTCCTCATCAAAGGTGTCCACGGGCGGCAGCACGACGGTGGCTCTGAATGCTCAATTGCTACCCTTTTCTCATAAAAAAGTAAAAATGTTTTGGTACTTAATTAAAGTATACAATGTATGTGTTGTATTCAAAAACACATGGCGCTTTGCTGCGGTTGTGCAATTTATATTCGAGCGAAGCTCGGCCGCCTCGCTAGTTCATTAATTACCACCACAAAAACATTGACGCATTACCTGATGTTATTGTATTCAAAGCGTAACCCGACCTGTGCTCATTACACTAAACTGTGTGTAAATTAATGTTCGTTTTATTCAATTGTTTTACTAATTCGCGTCAAATACTATGGGACTATTGTAAGTTGAACCAGAGTACAGAACACGCAATTGTATAAATACAATTAGTTTACAGTACCCATTCCATCCAACACTATTTTCGATTTGCAATTAGCCCGTGTGTAAATTTATACTGAAATAACAATATAATACAACAGCATCATAAGTTTATTTTATATTCTGCTATTTGTATGGTAATTCTTTTCACAAGGTAAAATTATATGCAGTATAGTTTTACAACTTATCGTCTGCTTTTTGATAACTTTATATTACACTAGCGTCCCGTCCCATCTTTACATGGATGAAATTAAAGTTTAAAAATATATACCTAGCCTAAATCACTCAAGAATAACATACCATTCTATTGATGAAAGATTTATTAAAAACAAATGAGGAGTTTCACAGGTTTCCGCCCACATACAAACTCAATAGGTATTACTTCTTTATAATATTAGTATCGACGAGTGATTCTAGATCTATTCAATTCGAATATCGAATGTCGAACCTGAACTCGTATTGTCAAAGATTTAGTTCACACTGAAACTTAATATTCATTTTTGGCGCCCAAGTAAAAGAGGGTTTTTAGTTTGATGTGTCTGTCTGTGCCATCATAACTTCTAAACGAATTGAGCTGACGTTAATTTGTCCGTTGTTTCACTCACTTATATTTACTGTATTAGCATGAAATTGGGTAGGTACATGTATGTTAGATGACAATACAATAATATGCCGTGACGAAACTAATCTGATGATAGAGATAGATTAAAAATATTATTTCTTTAAAATTAGAGTGGACCCAATATTGGTCCTTGAGGCACACCCATGATCCTATGTGTGAGTACCAAGTGTCGATTTATGTGTAAAGCTTTTAGCGTATATTCAATTTGCGTTATTTTATCAGCTATTATTCTTTCGTATGGTTCGAGAATGAACCTCCTAGTATTGGTATTTTCTTATAAGTTTTTCACTTTCTTTCATTGTCCGCACTCCGAGCGCTCGGCGAGGAATGCTCGTCTTATACAAGATTATTGGCTTCATTGCTCCGTATTTGCCATCCACTTTGTTTGCCGACGAGAATTATGACGACGTGACGACTGAATTAAGCCACAACACTAGATTGGATGAAACTGTTATTTGTATTGTCTGTTTGAATAAGGATTTAGTTCCGCTGCGGTAATAGTTTTGTGTTGACACTGACGTGATGTAAGCTAATTATTATGTCGTCCATGTAAAAGTAACCACGTAGGAAACACAGTCGTAGCTAAAATTTGATTCCCGTCGAGCGGGATAGTCTCCTCGGCGAGGTTGAGCACGTTGCAGCTGCGTGATATTGCGTCGTCTCCCCTGAATTACCTGAAAAGAAAGTCACATCGGCACGCACCGAGATATCCAAGGAACGTAACGAGGCTTATCGCGCAAGATTGAGGAAACTGTCGCATTTACAAATCGTACAGTAAGCCGAACGAAGCGACAGAAATTTATGGTACTCGTAGTACGTAAATACAAGAAAGTATGAACGGGCGGAGGCGGCGCGACGCGCGGCGGCCACGCGTGTTATCGCCGCGATACAGGCGAACGTTCACGCCTTGCGGCTTCTGATAGCCTGGTACTGGAGTAAAAATAACGTGATGGCGATATTTGTACATGAACCGTTCGTAGTAACGTGGAAGTAATAAGCGATCATGTAAAGCAGGCGGATTGTAAATCGCTCAGTAATCGTCATTAAGAATTATTATTATTTTCCCAAACAGTATCATAGTCGCGACACATCGTATCCCACAGGCCATAAGTTTAACTAACTAATAAAACTTGTAAGGTACTGAGCTAGTACCTATGATTGCTTGCTTAAACGCACCCTTTGAAGCAAATAAGTACACGCTACGAGTAGCAATAATACATTTGAGGTAAATTTTTAGGGATTAAAATGTAAGTACTAAGTACTTCAATACTTGTGGAAACAATTCAATGTTGGTCCGCCTCATTACCTTTTTACTACGGCAATTTTATAAATGTTTCAGAAATATAAGTAGCTATATCTCCCAATTACAATAATTTTCATCCCTTATTTGGGAAGCTTTCGTTCATGTTAATAATATCCCATTTAAAATGAGGTTATTTTTCATGTCCGTCATCCGTAATTGTCTCATTATATCTATAGCTAATCGATCAATAAGAACCCGTGTCAGGTCTTTATGTCAAAATATAAAGCAATAATCATTATATTCTTCCGTCAACTTTATGGTGTACTTGATGTCTAAAGCTGTTTTACTCTCCCTTCACGACCGATGCTAACAACTGTGAACTGTATGACATGCACGTCATCTTATTGTTTTACTGAAATAATATTTAGTTTTTGACGGTTTAAAGTTTATACGGATAAACATACACACAAAAGATAAGCCCAGTAGGTAACAACAGTCTACCCTGTTTGAGCATAATAACTGCCGCAGCGGGAATAGTTTAAACTGCTGCATAATTACTTTACGGTATTGAAACCCCAGAAATTTCAGAGGGACGCTGAATTTCGAGCCACTTTTTGATTACTGCTAAATATTTTAATTAATATTTTAAACGACTGCTACAGTAACATTCCCAGCTGCTGACAGGAGAATAATTACATCATTTGAATTGAATTGAATTAAATAATATTTTTCTTTTCGCGTGATTCAATTTCGCTGTCACGTCATTTTCTTTTAACAATTTATGTTCACTGTATGTGTTGATAAATATAAAGAATAAAAAAAAATATTGTCCAAAAAAAAATGTTACAATGTTCCTGGTTGAGGGAGAGAGTTCTGCAGGAAGTGACACCGGTCACGTCGAAGACACATGAAAATCAGTAAGGAGCCTGTAGTGCGCCTCCTGTTTGTCCTATGTTTACATCGTGGCACAGGATGTAAACATGCAATCGCAAAGTACATATTTTTTATATTTTATAAGTCATAAATGGCGAAAGTTAATCTGCAACAATCTCATTTCCAGATGCGACTACTGTTATACTTCAAAGAAAACAGAGGAAATTAGAGAATGCCGCAAATGACTATATAAGAGATGTTCCACAGGGTACCCTTGCATCAAAATACAAAGGAGGCAACTATGAATGTAAGTAAAGTCAATTATAAAATACGCAGTTAATGTTTTGGCCAGTGTGGTGGACCATTACCTCTACCCCTCACATAGCGTGAGATTAGAGCTGAGCCCAGTAATGTGACAGTTACAGATTGTGATGATGATGATGGTGCTGTACGATAAAGGTGTACATAGTCTTGAACTGATATTGTAGACGGTTGTTCAGTAAATCTATTGTACCGAGTAGCTGAGTGGATTTCCTGCAATTGAGGTCCAACAAAGAGGCTTTCCATATTCAACGGACTGGGCGGTCCCGCTGCAGGACTCTAAAACTGTAAGAAGCTTTTGCTAATCTTAAATAAGCTTGTTTGTTACGAGCAACCCAAAATCGCCACATTCCGGAAAGTTTCGTAACAATATCACGATTGAGAAAATCGCTATATAATAGAATAATATTTACATCCTTAACCGCAAGCGCTGTAGGCAGGGTGAAATGAGTTTTAAAGTCCTGTTGATCTAAAATTAGAACGATTCGATTGACTAACAAAACTTCGGAACTTTAGAGGTCATATTCGCAGAGTAATGAAAGGATATCTAATAAATATTTTAAATTCTATTTCAAAACCGCAGATCGTCGATTCATTACAGATGCGAATGTGCTTAATCAAAATCAAAGTTTCCTGAGATTAGTGCACGTACTTCCATTCAACCATGTCAAACCCTACGCAATACTAATTTGTAATCAGTAATTTGAGATCTTTTTCATACAAAATTGCTTACGCCTAAATGCGGAATTATGAAAATATGATGCGCATACGAACAACGTTTTCCGATTCATGAATCTATTGGATGGATATCTACACTAGAGTGAACTTGGTGTAGGACATGTGAAACATTCACCGATGACTTTTAACAAAAATTGAAAACGGTTACTTAGGGTTTGTAAGTTAACGAGCAATACTTGATCAAGTTACATCTACGGAACCCTATATTGCGGGTGTCTTGACACGCACTTGGCGGGGCTTTCGACTTTATTTGTATATTTCACCCGCATTACCGCATTACTTCTTCCAATTCCATTATCAGGATTTTTCAATTCCTCCCTCAACAAATATCTGCCGCACAAGAGCAGAGCCGTGATAATAAATCTACGACTTGTATAATATTTTAGTACGGAGTGTATTGTGTATTCCCGCGTGTAATATGCCGAGAGAGTGCAATTACTTGCGAAACGAGCTCGTTCCAGCCCAAACCAACCTAATAATGAAGGCTGCATTACGCCGCGGCAGCGGTAATCTTATTATGGATATAACAAACATTTTTAAGTAACTCGCTTTTATGATAACCTAGTAGTTATTACAGAATAGTCTGAATAGTCAATTGTTGTTCATTTAATGAAGCTGCTTACTCGACTTACGTCTTCAAGTATCAAGGACGGCGTCGCTTATAAATACCAAGTCCCACGCTCCCTACGTGAATAAATAAAGGCACGTTACTTTGTAAGAACGGGATTAGAAACGTGGTCCATAGCTCTCAATTAGTTTTAATAAATTGGTCTACGAACGAGGAGCACGATGTAATTCCAATAATCTCCCGCACATTCCAACAGAAACATTTATAAATAAAAGCTTACGCATTCACGTCCACGCGCTATGATCCCCCGTGGTGCACCCGCATACACGAATAAAGACTCGGCTTCATGGACTAAATGAAAACAAATGTTCTCTGTCACATAAATGTCTGTCACAGCTGGAGATGCCAAAACTGGTCGTCGGCAAACAAGGTCTCGATGGTTGATGTCAGGATTTTTACCAATTACCAAGATAAGTGTGAGTGTCCCCAACTCTTATCCCCGATACTACTTGACCAGCACTTATAACTATCACAACCCGGCTAACATCTAATCTTCTACTACTTAATTAAATACTAATTAACTGGTTAATAAACAACGCGAAGACCGCACAAGTGAACCTTGAAGCGTAGAACTTTGTGCAGGGGTTCCTCATATAGTATAAGGTAGCTTAAAGAAATATTTCTTTAAAATTCATCCTCTTAAGGCAACATTTGTATAGACGAAGTCACGAGCACCAACTAGTTTTATTATAATTCTACAATGTGTTCATTGAAGTAAACGTCGTGACACTGTAAACGTA
>DWPA01000051.1:0-39541 GCA_018251375.1 Calpodes ethlius
AAGTTATTTTTATTTATTTAAATTAATTTATTAAAAAATAATTATATCGTTTTGAATAGTACCTTATAAATTTAATTTAAAAATTATTTTCGGAATACAATAAGTTATTATTGAACTGCAAAATAATAATAAATAACAATATAAAGCGGCACTCGCAATTAAAATTAATTTAATTATCTTATTTTTATTGTAACTTATTGAATAAACATCTTAGAATTACGGATGTAAGATAATAATCCGAACAACCTTAACTTTGTCATTGTATTATATGTAAAATACTAATGTATGGCTATAAACGGTTTTAAATGTACTAGTAATATTACATTACTGGTTATACAGCTGAATTGTAATTCGTTTTTCTTACATATTTTTCATTACAAGTTGATGTAACTTTACTCTCGCACACCGCTCACATCTTGCAGTACTTTTATTCGTTACAAAATCAACATAAAATCGTTAGCAAGTAAATTGTCTACTTCCCCTACATTTTCGTTCGGCTCTGTTTGACAACGGGTTAATTGTTAATGCTTGCGTGACTTTTATCTATGGATGTCAGAGTTTGGAATACCGAAGTATAAATTCAATATCTGTTGTGAATTACGATTGATGATGCTCAGTTGCTAGGGATTTTGCATGGCTATCAAAAGTCGGGATTGATTGGCTGAAACAGTAGATAGACAGAATTATTTTGTGTCCAGGTATTGAGCCACATGCTATGTACAGAGTGAGGACTTAATCTCGCAACATTACTTCAAAATTTTATAAAGTTTGAGAAAGTATAGAGGACTGACTTAATTACACAGATTATGTAAATGAGGCTTTACGTCCTGCAATGAAACGGTAAAGGTTTGATTGTGAAACGAAAGTTCACATGATTAATCGCATAATTAAAGATTGCGGTTAAAAGGAGCTTTTAGTAAATCGCAAAAACTTGTCCGGCGCAATGATTTCGTGTGACGTGTTTTTATATCGCACCCGTAATTACGTGTTTACGCGCCACCGGGGCCGTAAAACCGGGTGCGAAGTGCCGATTACGGCATGCACTGCCCCGCCGAGGTGTTAAAACAAGTTGTTTTAATGCACTCATGCCTTATGCCATAATTTGCGGCCTCAGTACTCATTAGCCTTGGAATATTACTGCCTGTTTAACACCGTTACTGATACACGCTTCTTTAAATGGCTTCAGTTTTTTCGCCACGTTTACAACACAGTATTTACGCGCTGAAATGCGGTGCCAAGACGAAAGAGGCGCAACGGGACCGACCCAGATTATAGAAATTTATAGGAGTATTACGTATGTACTAAAGAAATGGTAAAATGTTAGGTTTATAATTCATATGACATGTTTAGCTACAATTTAAATTATGTGCAATAATAAAACCATGTCCATTTATATATCCTTCAGGGAAAACGTTGAATTGGCGACACCTATTTATAATCCCTGACACAAAAATAAGGGTTATAAGTTTAACATGTGCATGTACTTGTGTGTATGTCTGTAGCATCTTAGGTGATAAATGAACCGATTTTGTTAATTTTGTAATTGAAAACCTTATAGAAAAGGTTCTCAGGATATTTGATTGTCATACACCACTACAGTCCCTTTTACAGTCCTATTCAAAATTTATCACACGTGGATGATGACACCATATACCATCCTTATCCCATTAAACAATATATACATGCCATGCGTTTTATCGACAGATATCACTTACTTAAGCACGTCGAAAGCTTAAAGCGATGTAAGAACTGTTGACGCTTCGATTGGCCACTAACCAGGCTCTAAGCCTTCTCATTCACGATTACAAACCGTAGTGTTCTGCTAATGCCCAAGCCAAAACGTTCCTTGAACAAACTTAACACGGATGCGGAACTAAAACATCACTAGCAAATAACAAGTTATCCAATACCAACACTCAATCATCCAACTCGTTAAGCAAAGTTCCATCTGAAAGCCCCCGACAACATATGAGTAGTAATCACGCACTAACGCTTAGCCTTTAATGTCT
Source organism: Calpodes ethlius (assembly GCA_018251375.1). Taxonomy (NCBI): domain Eukaryota; kingdom Metazoa; phylum Arthropoda; class Insecta; order Lepidoptera; family Hesperiidae; genus Calpodes; species Calpodes ethlius. The sequence goes on from DWPA01000051.1 coordinate 2,010, forward strand.
GTGGCCTTAGATAAAAATAACCCGGTATTATTAGGTTACCGAAGCATTTAGACGTGGTGTAATCACTAGATCCTACTAGTGTTGCATCGACTGCGTCTTGTAGGGAGAACGCGGTTGTGTTGTGACTGCGAACACGCTGATAGCTGTTACGTGTTTCTTATAACAACCATCGAAACTCGATTTCACTCGATTATGAGTAATATTTTTTTGGCGCCAATTTGCTTCTTTTTTTCGTGTAAAAAGACCCTGTCTCGTCTATCCAGCCATGGGAAGCTGAACAAGTATGTGGGACTCGAACCTACTAAAACCACACAGTGTCGACGCCTAACGCTTTGATACCGGGACTGTGCAAATCTCGCTCCACTACCACCTTGTTCTAACTCGGGCTAATTTTAGACCTATTGGTCTAGAATTTACACTCAACGCACGAAGTATTTCGATTACTTTTAACAGGCTTGTCATATAAGAAAAAAAAATATATAAATAATTTTATTTATTATACTATGCTGTAGTTGATTGTGTTTCTACCCGTGAATCTAGAATTGGATTCCCAGCGAAGGCAGATATTTATGTGACAGATGAGTGTTTGTTCTACGGTCTGGGTGTCAGTGATGCTTGAATTTTCATTTACTATCCTTAGGTGATAATTATTGTGCATATTTAATTTATTCAACGGTAACATTGATCACTTTTTATAATAGATTAATTTTAGATTACAGACATTGAGGTTTCTTTAAAACATGTCAACTATGCCTAGTTTCAAATATTTTTAGTTTAACTTGTAATCTTATTGTATAAATATTCTTGTATTATAAGAAATTTCAATAGTGTTCAATGAGTACAAAGCTATATTTTTGGGTATATACTATGTGTATATCTAGTAGATAAAATTAATTTCTTAAACGAATATAATTACGACGTTATGGATAAACACAACCCTTTTAACAGTATTTTAATAGTATTTATAAATAGGTATTGCATGTTTACTGGGTAGGAAATGCATAAAATATGGTAAATATTGAAACACTTGTTACGAAACCAATATGCAAATATATTATATACACATTAATGCGACTTACCGCGACACTTGGATACACTTCCTGCTCAATGAAAAGATATTTCTTCTAAACCCGTGCGGGATATTCACTTAATAAATATTAGTATTAAAACAAAAACGAGATCGCAAATAAATTACTCATAATATAAATGTAAAATTTGTAAATCTTAACACTTTATTTTTATATCAAACAATAGCTAAGAATTATCTCGAGAGACTAGGCTTAATTTAAAAAAAACCACACTCAAAATCGAGACATCTGTTTGTGATCTATAATCCCACAGAGACACACAAATACGAGGTACTATTGTATAAGGGTAAACTTATAATACCCCTCGTTTTTGTGACGAGGGTTCTAAAGAGAAATGCGGACGATATTCAGTCAGAATATCATGAACCGCTAATGAGTTGATCCTAATAAATATTCATCAAACTGTTATGATTTATTGTACAAATTAATATACAAATTATACATACATATTATATATTGACGAGTTGTTGTCGTCAAAGTTATGTTAAAAGTAATGGTATAACTTTTCTAAGCACGGACAACCCTGATGTTTAGTAATGTATGCATAACGAACTGTCGACAAGCACCGAAATAAACGGTACACGACATAAGGAAGTCCTGAGCAATGCTTACACTCACAGGATATTGTGAGCATCGATATCATTGAGCACCGCAGTGCAAATGCAAAGTGGTGTAATCCTTGAATCAGCGGATGAGACGTTCGCCTCTAACATTGTACGCGGCGCCGTTCTAAGGTGTTTACATGGTCTAAGTTTGCACATACATTAGCATGCGATTATCACAGTTCACGCAGCAAACCCATTCACGGTACATCGCATGGAGACCATCGCACGGTGCACATGTGGTGTCGTGCACGTGTGTGTGACGTCACGGTTGAATCAGCGTATGCCGTATAGTAGCAGCTCAGGAATGTACCGATGATTCTAAAGTATGTATGGTAATTCGTGTTGTTGTCTTTTTTTATTTTTATTGTTAAATTAATCCTTTACAGAGATAATATTGCTCATAACGTCTAACACGGTTAGTGATAGCTGTGCTTGTAAATTTACTTTTAACTTATCTCTGATTAATGATCGTGGACTTCAAAAACCTCAGTTTTTGATTACTTTTTTATTCTGTTGACTTTAGAAGTTTTGTAGGAAATGTTTTGTAGTATTTAAGGAAAATCTTATATAATATACATACTCGGTAGAAAGTATATATAAATCTCGCATAAATATGAACGAAGCCTTGTTTTCCGGTGCCGACATAAATGACATACTTGTACCTACACTGTAACGCGAATAAACGCATTAGCGCCGAAAACAAGTTACATGAAAGACAAAGTTTAGATTTAACTTTCGTACATTAGCTCCTTTAGATAAAGATCGCCGGCCGCATCTCGCTTGTATAAGTGTCCTGAATATGTCGAAAGAATTCTTTCCTGCTCGCTCGTCGGTGGGTTCTTACGCAATTGATGTTCTGTACATAACAGATTTCATTAGTATTACGTTTTGTTTACTTAGAGAACATACTGGTTTTAACATAGCGTTAGACATCCATTGCTGGGAGCTGTTGAAAGTATACGAAAAAATAAATGTTGGTAAATTTTAAATACCGCGGTATGAAACTTTTGGATCACTCCAGTTGGCGTCATGGAGTTTATTAAAACATCGTTATTCCTCTGACCATTTCCTAATGCTATTCGAATTCAGCTCGAAAAGTGCCTTCTTTTCTTTCGGTGTTCTTATTAGCCATCAAGACACTGATCTTTTCTTTTGCCGATAGCATCTTTCTCCTTTTTTCAACATTCATAACCATAGCCCTTTGTGTGCCAAAGGTTTCCTCTCGCCTCATCACATACCCATAACAAGACTTTTATAGAAGATGTATGAATATTTCGTGGACTGAGCCGGTGTTATACTCACTGACTCGACTTACATTCCCTATTTCATAAACAACAAAGCTACAGTGTCTCTTAACTCTTCAGGTTTTTCCTCTTTCATTACGACTATTAAGAGATGGATGGGTGACATGTGGAATTCACATTTCTGATGTGTATATGGAGACCTAACTGCTTGCATTTTTTTCTAGTCGATAAACCATTCTTAGTATTTCTATTGGTAATAAAAAAATCTTATAAGTCTAATTGTATACCCGCTAACATATGAACTGTCGTAGACGTCAGTGTGTGTAGATATAAACATGCATCTCTCGAGCTGTGGAAAATGAACAAAAAGTAGTTTTGTCTTTAATAAGAATAGCTGTTGTCGCCGTATAGCTGATGCAGCTTATTAGAGGAGTCGCTTTTCAATGTGACAAGACTCACTGATTACTCCCAGCGTAAGTTGTTATCGATTAGAATATTTTTTGCGTGTGCGCTGTGCACACGTAGACGATGACGTAAGTAAACTATTAACTGAACATTTGAGAATTATGAACTTGAAATAGCTCTCTACCATATTTTCTTATTATTTTTTCTTTATTTGCAATTGACGAATGTTTACAGTATCTATACCTAAGATAAAAAATATATAAATGTAAATAAAACATATCTGGCGTGAATAGATTGCGAAACGAATCTACATATGATGTCAGTAAAGAATGGTCTATGGCTAAAATCGTCAACATAATATTTCAACCTGTGCACGTATTGACTACCCCTTACAGAACCAGAAAGGGCATTTGTTTTGAGCTCTAGACAAAAGGAATAGGGGTTGATTAGTCACGCGAATTTCACACTCGAACAGACTTTAAAGGAGGATTTCAAAGGGACCTCTCCACTTCGCCATATGCGTGATTCTGCATTTTAATACCGATTGACAATGAATGATTATTTTCGACTCGACAGTCGAGTTATTTACTAATGACTAAGTTTTACATCTCATTGAGAATTGTTTACTGCGTACTAGTTAATTATTTATTGAAGTGATCTAATATTCATACAGACCACCTGGTGTCTGCTTACCGTTTGCTGTGTACTAATTTATGTGTGTAACAAAAGTACTCAATTGAAGGTTACGTATCAGTGTTTAATTACTGCCAATACATAAAATTATGAAGTCAACTGTTTTAGAGTTATCTTGATTGTACTTTTTATAAGCTTTTATTTAACTTTCAATGTTTGTTAGTTTATTAGTATATTTGTTTGGGTCAGATCTTACAGACTGAATAAGAACTTCCTCTTATCTTATGAAGGTGAAATTTACGCTTCTTTAGTTCCGATGACAATTCATCTTAATGTCAAATATGAATTGACAGAGAAATAACACCATTCGACGGAAATCGTCAATGGTATAAATCACAGTTATAATTTTTTTTACTGTATAAATGTGTGTTTTTAATTTTTTAAACTATTTTATTTGTAAGTAAAGTAGAATTAGCGTAATGTTGTGGAATAACTACCTAGTAATTCTAGCAATCATAGAGATTTGAACGTTTTAATGTTTAAGACACCCACCAGCCCTGGTTCTTATCCTGCACGCACCTCTAATTTTCATAGACGTGCGTGTTAAGAAGTACTTCACTTACACCGTTAAATAAAACATCATCTTAAAGGTATGTGAAATCTCATAATCTGTAATCGGCCAACGTTATGGAATATGACCAGTACCTTGCAAATTGTTAGAGGAAACCTAAGCTCTGTTGTGGGACAGTTATAGATTGTAATGATGACCTAAGTGTTTAGTAATGACAGGTATGGTGTTGTTTGATGAAAATTGTTTGTCACGCTATTAGCGTTGCATATAAGTATCTCCACAAACAAAGTATTCTATTTACTAACTACCGTCTAAATTGTCGTTAATGGGACTGTTATAGACACTGTTATGACTGTTATGAGTGTTGACCATGACATTTGTACAGGCTACTATCATATTAGTAGGTATGTACGTATACAATACACAATCGTCTGTCCATTGCGGCGTATTGTTGAGGCAATTGCAAATTTTATTATGAATAATGTCCGACAATAGCCCGCAGTGATTTTCAAATTGTTGCAAGGTCATCAGGGCAGTGTGTCCGTGGTTCGTCTATGATTTTTTTTAAATGGATTTTTGAGTCTTATGGTAGTAATAATAATTATTTTAGTTTACAGGAGAATGACTTGGAGAAAGAGAGACTTGTTTCCTACAATGAATAGTACTGAACATTTCGATGACATTTTTGAAATTTTCTTTCTAAAACTTTCTTGTAAATATACTTGCCTTTATTGTTTAATCAAGAATTCTAGTTATTGTAAGGTATCCAAGACGCTGCCTGTGAGATTAGTAGATACAGAAAAGTGGGTTGCGTGTTATTAATTAACTAATAAAATACATAGAGTAGACCGATACATCATATGACTCCATAGTATTCTTGGCGTCAATAATTCATTAAAACGAGTCGCCGCGACGCGTTGATGAGTAATTGTCAAGTGGTAGGGCGACAAGATTGCACAATTTACTACTTTAATTGTTCTTCTACTTAAATCTTTAACGTAAACGACATAAAGATGAATATAGGACAACCGAACTGTAAATACATGTGCACCTCGTACTAGTTTCGCTCTACAACTGCACATCAGTTTATACGCCCCCACGAATCTAATTTCAGTCCTATTAATTACAACTTAGAACCGTGTTTTCAATGTACCATCTAAAAATAGTTTGATATCGGCCGTGTTTTATGAGAAACAGCGAAGGCACAATGATATCAGCGGGACACAATAAAAGGAACTCTGCCTCAGTCTTACGAGTACCGAGACATTTGAATGTTCGCGCTCATTTTGTTTTAAAAAGCTGGCATCTAGTTATAGGGTCTATTCAGTAGCTATTTTTAACTTGAAAGGAAATTCCGCGCCATGTTTCCCAAGCCCTAGCATCTCAAGGGCCGAGATGTATGCAAGCATATGACGAGATTAACATTTCTAAATGACATCTGAAGACTCGGCGTAAACTTCTACATGCTCAAGACGAATGTTTAATGCAGTTTTTAATACAAAAAGCGCCGTGTATTCAGAAAGCGACACGTCTATTTATACAATTTCAGTGATCGGAGAGCTGTTAAATTCACAGAAGTTTGTGGAATGTTCTTGCCAAGTTGGCAACAAACTTGCGGCTCAAAATGTAACTCAGTGTAAAAGAAATCTTATTTATATTTTCATACTAATGGATATAAAAAATCTCTGCACTATTTAAAATTAATTAAAATGTCTTTTAACCTTGGAATATGTCAAGTCGTTCGACTTTATCATGAATTAATTTAATAATATAATAATTTGATTTTATATTAAATTTAAACTATGGTCAAGGTACATTATCTTATACTAGATGTAACGCCCCATTTAAAATTAAGTCCAAAAGATTTATGAAATTTTACTTTAGGTGATAAGAAAACATTTCTACAAGTTTCTTCTAAGAGTAATGAATGTCTATGGAAATGAACAGCAATGAAATACGAATTACAATGAATGCGAATGTACTCTTACAAGGTAAAATAACCAACGTTTGACTCATCACCCGTGCATTTAACGATTGGAAATTACTACTAATTACTGAGGCCTGATCTGAATAAACGGAATGGCAAAACATTTGAAGTAATGAATGATGCATTTGATGGGGAACGCTAATGAAATCAAAATGAGGGAGCGAGGTCGTACTCGGACATTAAAAGATAATGTAGAGGATAGTTTTAACTTTCACTGTAATTGTAATGTGAATTATTCAGCAATAGTGAACTGAGAAAATGGAGGTGTTGTGGAAATTCCAATTTCTGGTCTTAATATTACGTTAAAAGGGTTATTATTTAATGTTTATTATAAAATAAATTATTAATGGTTGTGTTCTATATGCAAAATATACTCATATTCAACTGTTGGAACGGTGGTGAACTCGACCATTGAAAATTCTTATACTGCCTAAAGTTATTTGTGAAACTTATCGACTATTGTTCTATAGAATCTGATTCCAGTCACTGTGTCAAGAGAACTTTTTTTGGAGGAAATCATAACGATCTTCTTTTACCACTTGACTAATACATCAACTTGATTCTTTTCTTCTCTTATTAATAAACTTGACTCAACTTTGTCTATTGTCCAACTTTTACTATGAGTCTGTTGACCCAATATTTTGCATGTGGCTACAAGTTGTTAAACTGTAAGTGAATGCTTCAAAACGGTCACCACGCACGTTTCCACATTATATCGATGATTTCATGGCATATAACTGCATGAGTATTAATAAAAATGATCTCATCAATTAAATCGTGACTTGGTTTATCTGGATAATCTTTAGGTTTCATTAAACATCCAAGATGTTTCCATGAAAAATTTGAAATAATTATCAAACGTTTAAAATATCGCCTTTTATTTTTGAAGCTATTTTGGCGGGAACTTGCTAGTTACCAATAAATTTATAACCGATGTATGGAACTATAATTATTATTTAAGCTTCTAATTTAATTAAGATTTAAGTAATAAGTTAGTTTTTACTATATATACGTACTAGTGCTTCCGTATATATACTTATTATCACTCGAACGTGTGATATTCTTTAGGGAAATTTACAAAATAAACCAAATGTTTGTGGGATTGACATGGATAGACATTTAGTTCATGAATTCATGATAATATCTTGTGCATAAATAAATGTTTAATGAAGATACAAATACGGCAAATATAACATTATAAAATATTTAGTTCGGGCAGTTAATTTTGAAAGACAAATGTGAAACAATTTACAGGGACTATTCACGAATTAACTATAAATTATCAAGAACATTGAATAATTTTACTAGACAATATAAATAAACATTACGCTAAATTGCTGCGTGAACCATAACTTGACTCCAGTCAAATAGCCATGATTGTGGCACCTAACTGTTAATGAATGGACCTGTAACATTGCGGCTAATAACTGTGATCAAAGCCAATTGAGCCATTAAGCCTACAATTAGCATCGCCTGCAAATTGCCACCTTCCTGATTCCCACCTGCGTCTGCTCATCTCTGTGAATTCGCAATTGGCTCACGGCTCATTCCTTTTTATAGTCAATTGTTTCCATTTTATTTCTCTCTTAGTAATTCTTCATTGCCTACATCGCACGACAATACATTTCGTACTTGCTTCATGTAGAGCAGATTTCATTCATAAGTATAATCATTTTATAACGATTATTAATGATGTGTAGATACTAGATTAGTTTTCTTTCAGGCTCTTACTATTATAGTAAACGTCATTCTTACTTTATATCATTCATTATTTGTGCTGAAGGATCCGCTACATACAGAATCTTTATTAAATCTGAACACGTATGGTCTTTCCTCCAATTCCCCTAACCAATTCTCAGTAATATGCAGTTCGGACAATTATCTTCACAAGGTCTGTGTCATACGCATGCATATTTAACGGGTAATATATTATACAAACATTTAAAATTGCTTTACAGTGATCGATTGTGATCTTCTTACGCATACAAGTTTTTTATCGGCAGTATAAACAATGAGACTCGCCAATAAGGACCGAATCAGAAATTAATAAAATGAAGGTAACTCCAAATATGTAAGAGTTGCAGATGCGCAAAAAATTCAGTGACGTTCATGAAATGTCTTACCCTTGTGGCGTCGGCAGCGCAGTCGGTATTACGATTTTAAAAGCTGTCCATGCGAAATTAGCCCTTAAGTGAAGGGTATAGGTTTTAAAATGTAGTAAAAATGTTAAGAATTTATTTGACCCGTTGAGCGGCTCAGTTCGTGATGTACGTAAGACCGTCTAGGTTTTGTTTCAATACAGCTGTCAATGGTTATTGACGGTAGCATTTTGTCTTGTCATGTACGCCACTACTTTTTACTGTAATTAATAATGAATGACAAACATCTCAACAATGGAATTTATAATATTGAGAAATATTATAGTCAACTCACCAAAACTTAATTTCAGGTGAACGTGAATCACGTGTATTAAATGATGAAATACCACAATTATTTATTTTATTTTAATACCAAATAACCATATAATTACCTGAAGAACTTATTCACTACTAAACTAACCACCTTCAAAGCTTCGATCGTTCGTTTAAATATGAAATCTGTAGCATTAGTTACTCTAGCATCTTGTTTAAATTCCAAAAGAATGTATTCCATATTCGCTAGAAATACGAAAGGTTTTAATAAATGTTGTATACGTATAATCCTCCATTTCAACTTGTTTGACCGTGAGAAATTTCCCTTGGGCATACGTTATTCAACACGTTGTTACATTTTAAACATGTTTGGCCCTCTTCCAGCTGTGGTTGTTATGTGGAAGTGAAGTTCCTCAAAGAACCCTTTTTCCGTTTTTCCCATTTTACACATGGAAATAAATCTTTGAGTTTTTTTCTTCAAAAGACTGTTGTTGACTCTTTTCGTTTATACAGTGCCACCGGACTTATCCTTTAGCATGATGCAACATTTTGTAATATGATTCTTGATGTTATTACGTACAGGGTGTACTCATATCACTAATAGATTATAAAGAAATAATACTAGAACACATATCAATCCAGAAAAGTCAACGTTTTTTTATAGAATTAGCATTGTATGGGATATAAAAAAAGGGTAAGAAAACAAGGGTAGTTTAAAATTCTGTTGACTTTTCATAATACTTTAAAAATATTTTTCTGTAATAAAATATAGCAATAACTTCACTGTGTATTAGTCTTGTCACCCTGTAACCGCATAAATCCACAATTTACTGCTTCGAGCGAGACGCTGACTAATTTCTCCAAGGCCAAAGAAGATCCATTATTATTTATTACCATATAGAATAATTCCCTCAGGAATTTAAAACCTAAAATCGACCCTATGGTATACTGATTGAGTCCATATCAGTTTTTTTTAAACCGAATCGAAATCTCGTTTAGACCTTTTACTACTGCCGTGAGTCACAAAAGTGTATTGCTTTGGTTCTAAAAATAGGAATTATGCGGTTATTGTTATTCTACAGAGAATTACAAATTTTTGTACCGCCCGTTATTACTCATGCCGTGAAATCGAAATGATATCAATACAATGGAGATTATTCATTAACTCTAAAGTGAATAAAATTGAAGTATACAATTCTGAAGATTAATCTTTCAAAAATAATTAATGTCATAAAAATCATATTTCTGATATAGATCATAAAGTGTTTTCGGTTTGTTAACTTGTAACCTTTTTCTAAATGTGTAAATTTAGAATCAATGCACGAAGAAAGCAGCTGTAAGAAGAATGAAGATGATTAAATACGTGAGCAAGAACTTTGCAGTGATGACCACTACCGTTCTAAGAACGTAATAACTAAAAAGTAGCTTAATATTGATGCAAAATTTAGGCTTTCATCTATATTAGGTAAAAAAATATGTTATGTTATGTTCGCAATCTATCTTTTAGTCAATATGTGATTAGATAGTAGCATATTCAATCAACTTTCCACTTCTGATCGTTATTCCGCTGCTCTTGTTGCGTAGCTCATGCATCATGAATTGCTATGGATGTAATTCAATAGAAAATTTTCCGCTATATTCGATAACGGTAAGTAGTACTTCCGCAACGGAAAATAACTGTATCAGTTGTTACAACAAACAACACAACTGTTTCCGTCATCTATGGGGCTAGAAACGAATGACTGGCGTTTTCCCCGTTCAGTTCGAATTTATCAGATGACATTGCACAAGTATAAAGAATCGTTGACTATTTCGTCATCGTCACGGATGTTGCGGATTAATGTAATTTGTTTATGGTATACAATGTCTTTAGCATTCCAACTTTATACATAAGCATATTGATTTAATCTATCTTTAAACATGAAATATTAGTTTTGTCACTATAAATTTTGACGTTTCCATAAATGTCTTCCAAAATAACATTCTGATTATTTTTATTCCTAAAATTCTTTAGATTGTATTTAGAGATTTAAGAACACTTTCTTTCCTTAAATGTTCTAAAGAGTTTAAAATATTTAAGTCATGCACTCAGAAAGGCAAACTATAGCAAAGGAGGAAGGAAGAGACAATTCTAAGAAAATTAGACGTAGGTATACGTCTTTGAATAGACACTTATAATCAGGTCACTGCAGTTGTTGAACATGTTACACCATATGTTTGGTTTATGATGTCCGTAGTTATTTGTTTACGAGCGTCAGTTTATTTTAGATGCAGAAATAGGCGACCAACGTGCTCCTGTTGTATATCCGTCAGCGGAATCGGTTACCTCATATTGCCCTTTGTAGTAATGTATTTTAGTACTAGGATACTAATGCTTTCCATTTACTTGTAATGTAAAATTAGTTTCTGAACTCCACGCGTCACACAATCTCACTTCTAAGTACCCGATTCCTTAAAGATTACCGAATATTGTCAACCTTTTTATTTAATTACGTGATGGATATCAAATAACAGAAATGGTTTTCTGTTTATCGCTTCACGTTATAGCGATAAGTCATTTGAATTGACAATCTCTTTGATAACGCAGCTATTTTTATACATCATGTAATTTTTTTGCCATATCATTAAAAACCACCAGAACCTAGTGACATGTCAGTCAATAATTGCAACTTAGATTGATAAGTTGTTGATTTGATTATTTGATAAGCTTCCAAGAAAATACCGTCTATGTGCTTTCTGTTACTTGTTAGAAAACATGATGAGATAATCAAAATTGTTCAACATCTACTTTCTACGTCGTATTTCCTTATAGACTCAATTTGTTTTGAAATAATTCTGCTACTTTTTTTTCACCCGAATAACGACTTGTTTCAATTTATGAAGATCCATGGCATTTACTTTCTTTTCATCGGCCTCGTTTATCGTGATTGACGGGCGACGTGCCAAGGACGCAACATGTCAACTAAAATTAAATAAATAACCTCGGGATGTAATATTTCAGATTCTGATTATGTTTGGTATCAAGCCGGACTTTTATGTAACTTTTGTATGCAGTGGTTTATGTTATTCTCAGCAGTTCTTTCGTTGTGATCACATAGCCTAGGTAGGAAAGGATTTTAATTTGGTGAAATACGGGTGCACACTACACAATTAGCGCAGACAAGAGCCTTACGAAATATGATGGCACTCAATGCCGCCCTGCCCTTGCACATTTTTATCAACGTTATTAGAGTTAGAGTGAAGGGTTCCTCACGCCCTCAGGGACACTTACACACCCTATCAGAGAAGTTAGAGGGCTTCCAGTATTGTTGCAAACACTAGGGTCCTCGACAACAAAAGGCTAGGGTACAAAGCCGTACTTGTAAATTATTCCTGCTGCGATCGTGCCTTTTGTTGCATCGAAACGGCCCTGTAGGTGCGATCGTAATGAATCCAAGTATGAATGGCTTGAAAAGTAACGTCTAAAGGAATGAATTTTGAAAGTGACAGTTAAGTTAAACATTTGTTTAACTTTTTTATGTAAATGTTAAAGAAATTTTGATTTCCTTTGATTTGGAATACATTCCAGTAAAACGTTACGGAACAACCTCGTTTCGTCTCTTCATTTCTGATATTTTGAATTCTTCTCATGATTCTGTTGCAATCGTTAAAATTATTATTACAGTAATAACGTCTTCATTCTCAGTTCTTTAATCAACAATGCTTGGAATGACCTAGAATCTCATTGCAGTCAGTATTAAATAAGATTTTACAAATGCCCCGCCATTAAAGCCGTCGGGCATGGCGCGTATAACAATAACGTTTCTCACTAACGGGCGCCCAACAGGGTGCGGGCTTCGCTACTATGAGTATTCCAAGCTTCGCAGTTATTTCTTTTCTTCTTCATATTTCTTCGTCTCGCCCGCTGTGTAAATAATAGCTGGTGGATGTCGTTATTGCTCAAATTATATTTCAAATGCTGTTTTATATTAATATACGTCTTGACCTCATAGTTAAATCAATTTCTGTCTTGCAGCTTTTGCTTTTCTTGTACATAGTGAGTTTTGCGATCTATTTATAGTTATTGTGTAATATGTGTGTAGTGTAATAAACGGCTTTAGGCAAATAGATTTATTAATACTACTTCCGTTTGTTTTTTATTAGTGAAATTTGACGAGGAAACCAAGCCTCGAATTTTACACTTAATTTTCTTTTTTTGCAATAGTTCCTCCCTGAATTGTAAATAAAATACTTCGTATACTTCCGTGGCTTAATATTGTAAATTTGATTGTGCCATCCCTATCAACTAACCAATTTTTCTTTATAACCTATAGTATAACATTCACGTAATACAATTAACAACTCCAAGGTATCTCTGTAAATTAACATCTTAATTGTAAGTTACATCACGATTTGCACTTCCGACGTTCTTTCGTAACGTGAAGCACTTACATTATAAATTACATAGCTCGGTAACTTGGAGAGCAAAATATTTCTATGTAATGAGTTTGTACGTGCTACTTCCCGTATATTTGTTGTCAAGGTCAAGTCAATCATGACTATTGATAGATCGATTGAAGAATCGATTTTGTTGTGCTATAACATTTTCAGACGCAATTCAAGGTTGTATGCAATGTAATTGAGATTAATTAAATTTTAATTGAATTTTTCGTATCTATTGGACGACTAGTGTGGGGCAAATTGAACCGAAATTCCAAGAACACTACATTCGAATTCCAGCGAAGCAGAAAATTCCATGATGAGTTTATTTTTTGTTATTGGATTGCATGTGTCCTTGTTTTTGTGTGTTGCCCATGGCATCTACGATAGCGAGCTTTACTATGGGAGTGTAAATATATAGCGTTATTTATTATTATTTAATATCATTTAACATATATGACAACTAGAGGCATGTCTCAACTTCGGATGATATGAACAATATGCTTTATGTCAATGGGAGACAAGAAATAGAATATAGTTGAAACATATTAAATTATATTCGTGACATAACTCAGTACAGAATATGATAGATGAATTAGAAGAGAGAAGTTTGAAAGATGTAATATTTTAAGGAGTACAAGAACTGTCTTTTCACTAAAGTGCAATCAAGTCCAGACAACCGTTGCAAATAGGGCACAGCTAAGTCAGTTAGTTACTTGAATGAAAGATATATATTGGAATATTAATAAATATGAGTAGGAGATTTATTCGATGCCATTAAATTAAATTTATTTGCACAAGGCGAGTCCTGCCACAGTTTTAATAATTCAACATCTTGATTTAAAAACAGGTACTATCAATTACTGAGCTGATTTTAATATTGTTTACTAATTAGTATGTAACTGAACTAGTACCTACATTTATGGTTGGATTAATAAAATTAAATTATCTTACGACGGTTTAGAAATTGACAGTGATATCTGGTTAAAATTGCAAATTTTGATTTTATTGAAACGTTCTACCGCAGAATTGAATTATTGCTAAGTGTTTTCCAGAGATGTTTACTTTGTTTGTAACGGCCTGGTTACACAGGCCTTTGCCTTTAAAATATATGTTTTAATGTGGTTTTTACTTATAAGAGAACTTGTATATACTAACACACACGCATAAAGAGACAGAGGGATTTGATTATAGAAGGTTCTTGGCTAATATTTACCATGAAACAAATCTTATCCAATTTTATTGTTACGTTTATTGAATAATTATACAGTTATAAAATAACTGTACCAATAAATTATATAGAAATCCAAACAAATTTTATGATCGATATATAAATTTGTTTGGTAAATTTATCTCCTTCTACCTTAAAACGTTTAAATTGGTTATATTTAATAATATTACCTCAATCTGGGAATGTTTTAGAACACTGTAATAAAATGATGAATTTTATCTCGTGTTAAAAGGAAAGCTTTATTCTTGTGGAAGTGACAGTATCTCTATAAGAAGTTAATGCTATAAAAACATGGAAGTGTTAAGTGTCAAAAAAATGTTCCTCAAAACATTACTTGGCCAGGGCAATAAGCGCATTACTTTAATTAATCTTAACTTGCGAAGGCAATGGAACGATTCGTTCGGAAATGCTTTTCGTTACCCAGTAACGCACATCTTCCCCACATTACACAATGTATGCCTTCGCTTCTGTTTTGTTCGTAGAACTAACAAAACCCTTTTCAAAGGTGCTGCTTCAAAAAGCGCCTGCACAATAGGCATAACCCACACGATTTCGCACGACACCGAGCTCTTATCTCAAACGCAAATCGCATAGCAACACGATGTCGCAACGCTTACGTCACAGATAGCGATTTTTCCGACCTACGACAACTCGGCGGTCGTCGACCCCGCTCCGATCCACTCAAGTCCTGTATCGCCTCACCCCCTGACGTCGCATTGAAGAGGCTTCGTCTCGCAGATAAAACGGCACAAAGCCTCAAGCACCCTTAAAAATGACTCGCGCACGCTTCTATTTTTAAAGCGGGGAAACATTTTTCATTGCTGCATTTTTGATACTGCTGGATCATCACAGACAGTGCAGTTTTATTTCTAAAGCGCACCTTTAACGGCGTAAGTCGAGTTGTTGGAATTTAAACCCAGTTTAGTCTATCACAAGATTCGCTTTCGTTTGAGGTTGACAGCATTGCGACAATTGAGATGTTTGCACAAATTTACATCTCAGCCGTGTAAGTGTTTTCTTTTCTGTTCACTGCTGATTCCTCAAATCCCTCGCCTCCTCTTCGCCTTTATGAATAAACATAGTTTTCGAAGTTGTTTACACTACTCATGTGAAGTTTATTTGTGTTTTGTTTAGAAAAAGTTTTATAATTAGGAAAATTTTCATATTGATTTAGCTTCAAGTTTTGGGTTCAATGTCCAAGTATCCACAGTCCACGAAATTCTTTAAAACGATTCCTTAGCAATTATTGAGTCATTTGTGTTTCATCCTTTGATTGCGCTAAATTTTTTTGAAGCGAATATAAGGATAATAAAATGAGCATACTTAAAACAGGTGTCATTTTATAATTTACTTCGATACATTTTATTGTTCAAAACAGACGTATTGAACTAACAGATTGATGATGGTTCTTGTTAGTATTCAGCATCTGATAGGAAACCCGGATCTTCGTTGTGCTATCTCCGCTCCAGATGCATGTTGATTGGATTGTTAGATTCTTGATTTGCGCATCTCTCTACGTTACTTTGCAGTATTTGTTGAGGAAAAATTTAGATGTTTGGATTACACTTATGCACTTTTTAGAATACTACCGTATCGGAAAGGTACTTTATCATTGAGGGCAAGAAAATATTATTATTTCCATATCCCCTTGTCATTAATATAATCATGGATGTACCGAGGGGCAGATTAGTTTATATAATATTGTACTAATCTTTACCTACGAGCGGAGCTGTCATGCGTCACTCAAACATGCTTATTGATTCTTAGTGACATTATCGGATACAACAAAACAACATAAAAGAAACAAGTATAAAAATACTAATTAAGGACAGCCGTAATTTGAGTACACAGCGGTCACCGGAAAGATTAGCCTCAATTCGACCCCTAAAGTCTTCCACTGTCTAGCCCCTTGTCTAGACCTTGGCTTAGTGTAGTTCTAAGGTTACATGATCCTTTACTATTCATATATCTTATATAATAACTTGAAGAATAGCACATTTCTATCGCACGCGTTCTCCGTATACAATTTAGTCTACGGATGGATATTTAAAACCTTCAAATAAGTTTATTGCCATCTGAGATTGTTTATTCCTCTGCACACTGAATGGGTTGGAAACTAGTAAGGTGAGTACATAAATTAGTTGTAGTACTACTATAATCTTATTTGTACCGTTATTAGACGAACATGAACTTACTCTATAAACTCCTTCCGTTCCCCGTCTACCAGCTGACTGGGCCTAACCCACACACCTTGTTTATCGGTTATTACTAACGAATCCAAACAAACTATTGCTTGTAAAACGGATTACTTTACCGATATACACTGGTCGGTTGTCACAATAACTTATGTATACAGCTTCCGTTCTATTTACACACATACTGCCTCCTGGCTAATGAATTCACTCCGTGTACACCCTGAGATCATAAGATATGCACGTCCATGCCTCTAGCGACAAACTTTGATGTTCAGACGCTTAAATGAAATTAAACTTTATTTGTATAGATCGCAAGGTTCATTAGTACTGAAAAGTTAATGGCCCGAATGTCAAAAGTAATTATACGCCGCTGATGAGCGAAAACATATCTTAGTGCGCCGTTATAAGGGCTCTACATCACTGATTAATGTTGGACAGTAGCTCTAATCAAGCGTAAGTTATTGCTACGCAATTGATTGTAAGTGAATTCTTATAGGGTTAAAATCTTAACGTATGGATTTAGTATCTCTGAAATAAAATCAAGTAAAGGCTGACTTAATTGGAAGGAGCAAAATGTTTCTACTCTTAGTTTTATTCGTTTTTATTTTGTTGTATATATGGAGAACGTTTCAATTAAAGAAATAAGTATCTAATGAAGGCATCGAACTAATTATAAAATCCTTAATAAAACGCTTCGTGCCTTGAATCCATTGCATCATACACTTATTCTAAAATATGTATAAGTGATAACTACTGTTTACACGAAGATTTTTGTGAGTTATTCCTTAAGAAAAGACTTTCATAATATGGCGCCTGGTAAGAATATTTTGAAAACTACCTGAAATGGATAATTCAAAACGCTAACAAAGTAAGTAAGCGGTAGGGATGTGGCTAAAACAGTGTAGGTTTGAAAAATAAACATTAACGTAAAATATTTTAAGAAGTATATTTTCTTTAATCCAGTGGGTACAAAGACAATTCAAACTCAAACTATTGCAGCAAATCTTTATGATTGGCTATCTGACTGTATCTAGAGGTTAGAGAAGAAAATTTCTTTGAGAAGGATTCACAGTATTCTCTGAAATCAGAAGCTCTCCGATCTCGATCGGAGATGCGTATAATAGGATTAATATAGTATTTTATCCAACATATTTTTCTTTTCAATTGCGCTTCCTGCACGGAGTCCTGCACGTGAGAACTTAGCCCACTGCCGCAGGCGCGACGCCGGCGCGACGGCGCGGCGGAAGCATCCACGCTAACTCCATATGTATATCACAAGTCAATTACACGTTGTAGTTTTACTACTGATTGTTGATCGCCGGTATTCAATGAATAAAGTTAATAGGACCCTATGTAACTATAGTCATGCCAAACGTCACAGCTAAAACTAGGTCTCTGTTATCTACAAGTCATTATGTATCAATCTCACTATAGTTTGTAGCTGTTACTGAAATATGTAGTCGTGTGTGTCCATGTGCATTTTTACCAAGAAATAGATTTATAACTCCAAGGTAGATAATGTCCTTACTTATCTAGCACAGATATTTAGAGTAAGAATTTTAGAAATTGTGATGGGAATGATAAGAGAACGACAACTTATATATATGTTTACGGTTTTGCTGACTGCTCTAAGAACTAGATATTATTTAAAATTATTGAAGATATTTACAACGTCAGCTAAAAAGACAAACGGGCGATCATGTGAACAAAATGCTCTCTAATAATTACTTACAACCATCTTTTGGTTGCATCTCGTAGCTCCTGGACTTGTTTATAGCAAGCATAGTATGTCCAGTAGTTAACAGACGACATAAAATCCAATCCCGCCCACTCGCACGACGGTAGATCACGTTACCATGCGTAGGTTAGTACGTAGTGCGTCGCACGTCTAATCTTGTTTATATTGCAGCGATGTGAGCGATACGCAGGGTTCATACGTTGTTTCTACGTTTCGTAGAGGAAGACCTATGAGGTATGATCACCAGTTTAATTCGATTTGCTAATGACGCACATTATAATTGTTGGTCTATTTTTACTTTGCTGCGGGATCCTTTCGTGTAGTTTGTCTTAATATAATTATGTACTCTGAAACTATTCGCCACAATTTAATGATATTTTAACATTCTTTGTAATTCGGTCTGACATAGAGAATATTATAGTTTCAGATATACGGCACTATGTTTAGACATATACTATGAGATCGGCTTAACTGAAAAATAAATTGAAACGCTGTCTTAGATAAACCCAATGAGTTAAGCATTTACTCAAACAGAAAAATTAAAACTCTAGGGTATCTCATGTGAAAAACTAAGGAATGAACCAAGGTACCTTTAAAAATATTAAAATACCACAGAATCATCAGATCAACTTACTGAAATATAAATAGTAACAAAGGCTTGAAATCTATTACATCGCTGTCATAAAATCTCATAACTTATTAATTAGGTGACCCTAGTCTACAACATTATGCCTAAATGAAAACGGTACATCCTGTAGCATCACATAGACCACTACACGTCATTCGATGATGTCACAGTCATATCGAAGTTTTCGACAACGTAACACAAGTTGCAAACCAACGTCTTTCGGAACTTGGCAGCTCCCGAAGTATAATATACATCGACTAGCGGCAATCCTTTTGCAATAGTTTATTGAGATCAGTGATGAGTTAACAAGGATTAAAGAGAAACAAATTTGGTATTGCAAGTTTTACATTTACGATTTAATTAATAATGTTTTCTATTTTTGTTTCAGGTACATTAAAGACATTTAGACACGTACATTCAATGTATAATCGAGTGACATCTTTGACAATCAGAACCCATTTATAAGGAAATGCAAATAAATGCTCAATTCATTGGTAAGTTAAACAATACGTAGAGTTAGGTATATATGAAAACCCTAACTCGAAACTCTTTCATAAGTACAAAACATGAAAAGAAACATACACGTTACCCAAAAGCTTTTGTCAGACAGAAACACTATCAACAAAGCTAGTGTGAACGAATTTAAATACTGTTTATAATTTTCCAAATTTTACTCACGAACGCTTTGCTAATACTTCCCAAACACCTTCTAAACGGAAAGTAAAACAAACACATCGCTACACGCGAACAACTAAATCAACTGTGTTCCGCGTCCGTTGACATAAACATTCGCACTCCCGCCGAACGCCTCGCGCGATCTGTACGGCTGCCACGCTCGCTACTGTGGCCACGCTGCCCACACTCGCCAATTGTAACCACATATAATCCTTATATATCTATTATAATGTAGTTCTTATTATTTTTTATTTATTTACATATTTAAATCATCTCGTAAATGATAAATATTACTATATTATTATATGAAACGATTTACAAATAAAAATCAATATTTAATGTTTTGCAACTCCAAAACAATCAATTAATGAAAATCATAGTCTGCTATAGAAAATTAATTAATAGTATACTGCACTAATCGCTGTGATTTTCTTTTTAATTCAATCAAGCAATACATATATTTATATTCTGTTATTTGTATAACCATTACTAGTATATTCCAGGGAAAATTTAAATAAGAACAAAAATTGACGCACATTTATTGGAACCCATGTGAAATCGCTGGAATTATATTTAATTTTACAACCATTACATTAAAAAAATGGAAAGTCTCATGTAAAAAGTGCATCTGGCAACACTAGTAGATCCCTAAATTTATCCGCTGAAGGGTTTCCTGTTAGAAATGTTTATTAATTTATATTTATATACATATTAACAGTTTTGTTTACACTCACCACGTGGCCGCGCCGGGGGCAACGAACTGCTCTATGATATTTTTACTTGATTTTTTTCTCATTCTTTTAAATACGAGCATTCGTTTTATTACGAGTGCGATTTGTTTTGATGTGGTGTTCTTCTGTTGTATGCGTATCGTGTTAAGATATGGCATTTGTTTTGGTAAAGAAATATTTACTGTAATGGATCGAATAGTTTTCATGCGGAGATTGAAAAAGTTACTCAGGCATTTTTACTATATTCAATAATCGTAAGTAAACATACTTTGAAATTTTCCATGTATTTCTAAGACATATTAATAATATCTGTGGTTTATGTTTCCCAATAGCACGTGAACTATTATTTACAGCAACCTGTTGCCAAAATAATATTGAGTGCTAAACTTGAGAGTACGCAATTTCAAGGTTGTGACTAATTGTTTAAAAGAAGATATACATTTAAATTCCCTAGAGACTTTAATCATCATCATAAGCCATAACTGCCCTACTATTTTGCTCTGGCCTACTCCTGTGAGAAATACAGACCATAATTGGCCACGCTGGCCAAGTGCGGTCTGGCAAACTTTACACATATTTCAGTAAATTATGGAGAACTGTCAGGTTTCCTCACGATATTTTCCTTTCCCAAAATTAGGCTGTTATTGCTAAAATTAATTACTCTAAGATTCAAATTTTTATGGTTCCTTATACTAGCAATATATATTTGATCAGCTGTGATATTAAAAAGTATCGTATTATGCGATAAGTTATGTATGGGTATTCAATTAGAAAGAGAAACTAATCATTGGAAAGTCACAACAAATACGCTATTATAATGCAAAAAAAATATAACTACAGTTCACCGTTGAGGAGTTTCCTCATCTGGAGCAAAGCTTGACAGTAGTATCACGTTATAATTATTATAAAAACGCAATGTCATTGAAATTACAGCAGTAATTCAACTTCCTAAGACAAGAGGGAATAGTTCTCATATAGTTTGCAAGATTAGACCCAAACAAAGTAAATAAAATCTTTTAAAAAGAAAGAAGTAAATTAAATTCTGTTAACAAGAAAATTTCATCTTAACATTTTTATTACACATATGCAAAGTGAAACACATTTATACTTTTACAAAACATTTAATCAAGGTATTAACAACTCCATATCAATATGATAGTGAAACTTTATACTTTAAAAGCCCAACGGATTAATCCTATAGAGTGACTAAGCTTGATACATTCGTTACAGGTTGTATTTTGTTATTTCTCTTCCTTATTCCGACGTCAAATGTGTCATACTCTCCAATACTGGCTGTATTCCGGTTCGAGCCAAACGGCAATCGATCAATGCACCAGAAAAACCCGCTGCTCCTATGAATATAAATTGTTCCTGTTTCAACTAGCCGATCTATCGATAAGTGAATACGGTTTATATCTTGTCAACAATTTATACACTCAGACGTCAACTTTAACTTGAAACGCGGTTCGGTTGAAGTGGTATATTTTGTCGAGATTTAATTGTTTACATTTAGCGCGGTTTACTTGTAAACCTATAGTTAGCATTTATGATACACAGTTTATTTACGACATACCGATTTGAGGGCGCTGAATGTAAGGTGCTTGAATTTTTATTTTATTGGAATGGCTTCGAATACTGTACATAACCTCGTGCCGGCAAACAAGGGCTTAGCAAGAGGCCACAGAATCCAGCTCTCCTGCTTGGTAGGTTTTTGCATAATATTTATATAATGAATTTTATTATTGTGTAATTAATACTATTACTGATACTATTATCTTTATTCTGTCTTCTTTTATGAGCAGCAATGCATCGATAATGTTACGTGAGTTTCTTTGCGGTATAAATTATATTAAGATTTTATATCAATAGCCAACTAACAGTGAACAACGTCCTTCATATGTTGCTAGCTAATAAGTTATTGATAAACTGTTTAGTCCACTCCCCCCCATATAAATGATTGTTTGCATTAGAAAAGCATTTAAGTAAGACTCGCATTTTTCCAATTTCTTTCCACTGCGGATAAATTACCGCTACTGAACCAACCTTAAGCCACTTTCCAATCCAACCTCCAATGAATTCGAAAACATTTTCTCTGTTCAGCTTAATAAATTCCGAGCTCGCAGCCGGCTATATTTTCTACTGCGGGCGTCCCACGATGGCTCAAAATCCCGCTGAGACGGTCCATCTTCATTGTCGATGCTACACGACGCTCTGCGCCTGTTACGACTACGCAGGAAACTTACCGTTAATTTCATTTGGCCAGAAATTGTTTTAGTGTTTTAGTAGGTGCATCCTGCTGGTTTGAGTGCTATATTGTTCTATCTTTCCAAGTTGTAAACATAATACAAATTAATTATCTTTTGCTTCAGTTACGGAAACATTTATTGTGGATATCCGTCTACTTCAATAGTTTTTATAATGTTCTTAGAGATGAGTGAAGTCAGTGAACTCAGTAGCGAACAGATATGGCTTTTGAATGAGTCAAATTAATTTAATGTAGTGTGGTAAAGTGTAGAGTGGTGTACCCTATAGTATGCTAAGGGATTTCAACAAAAATAATGAATAAGCCCAATTTAATGCATACCGTTTATGTTGCAACATAAAAACAACTCGTGTGGTCGCGGTTATTATAATTTTCAATTGTCCCTCGCTCACAATAAAGGAAATTACCTCACCCGTGATTAACTACTGTCATACTATACGCGACGCTATTGTTGCATGTGTAAAGCCTAATATGGAACTACACATCCGCCTGCGGTCAACAGAACAGTATTTAGACAGTGAAAAACGTAATTTTACGGGAGCCGGGAGGGGAGCGACTAGTGATGAAATATATTTCGTAATGCGTGGTAATCAACTCACGTAGATATTATTGTCTGTTACTGTTGGTAGGAATGTCAGTTGGTGTCGGGAGACAGACGAGTGATCAATTAAACTTTTCATAGCATTATACAGGAATTTCCGATATACGTGTTGGAAGAGGACTTAAAAAGGGCTACAGTTCCTTTCTTTCTTTCCTTTGTTTCTTGCATATGTTTGTGGGAATTTAATGTAGGTGCATGTCAAACCAGATGGCGGTACATAAAATAAAAACAGTATTATTTATAATATTATTTGCTGATAGGTTTCAATTAACAAGGGCGTAGAGTATGAGAGTATATAAATAAGATTTAGAGGTTATCGGGTTCAGTTGGTCTTGAGAGTTTACTGGAAGTGACATATCTTCGCACCCATGTCAATCTAAGGAAAATGTGCCGTTATGCTGAAAAATTCAATCTTATACTTAAGTCCTTACTGAGTGAAATTATGAAACTATCTAAGCTGGTATGAAAGAACTTAGTTCGTTAAGCTTGTTGTTTCTTGGTTATTGGTAAGAGATTTTCTTACACAACATATCTAAAAACTAAAAGTATTTGGCAATAAACGATCTAACTACAGTATAGTATGTTATGTAAGTTACATATACCTTAAATATTTATTTAGAAATTTAAATGATCCTTAAGCAATCCTTAAACCTTGGACTGTGGAAGGCCGGAAGTATATTTTGTTACATTGCAATTAGGCGCGATTGATTAACAAATTTTAATACATTTAAGACTGTCTTACTAAAATAACAAACACTTTAAAAATCCAAACTTCATTCGGTGCCTGTAGACGCTCGTTAAGTTAAACTTGAAACGAGTCCCATTCCCGTGACCGTTTAACGTCAGAACATGTTAGACAAGTCCAGTTCATCTTCCAGACGGCTTCCCTAATTCAGCGCGAAGGATGAGTTTAGCTCGTCTTACTTTATACCATGACCAAAAAATATTCATAGCGCATGAAGAATAAGGTTTTTAACTAAAGTTAGGAAAATGTAAATAATTTTGGATGGGTTAAATTTTAAATTACGTTTAAATTTATTTCTTTGTTTACGAGTACGAGATACTTAAGTCATATTCAATATATTAAAGAATAAGTCTGACGAGTTGTGAATCATCAAAATCATTCCACAGAACTAGATAACGTTGCAATAATTCTAATAAGATACAGATAACAATAATGTATGATGTGATTACGAAATGTTTACATAATTAAGTCAAATAGTATGAAATTATAAATATACTTATAATTAAGTTATTAATTAGCACACGACATTTATTGGAGATATGAATAACATAAAATTATTTTTGACTAAAGTTAAACTTAATGATAGTTATTATTGAAAGTCTCACAAAGTCATAATCACACATTAATATGAAAAATTTAAGACTGAACCTAACGAAATTGTATTTTCTCATTTTTATCAATCAACTCTCTGCCCTTATCGCCTTTCGGACTGCATTGTAATTGGAATTACGATCCAAGATAAGTTGTAGTAGAGATTGATATCAATGCACAGTTTTTTACTGCGTACGAACAAACCACTTTCATCGTCGAGCTACGATGCGATGGCATCTCACAGATTTCAATTTCCAATTAACATGCGGCCGTCTCCCCATTGTGGTGTGCGATCGAAACGCGTGATGGACAGATAGCATATGAAACAATAGATGGAGTGTGGTATCTCGCTCGTGTGATTTATGCCGTCCAACGATTGTGTCACTTTGACGCGGTTCGGCTTTCTCTCTGTTGTTGCGCGTAATAATTTGCTCTTGTAATTTTATTACGATGCGACGTAAACATGCGAAATGATTGGATGGTTATCGCGACGTTGCTTGTGTTATGATGACGTCACTGCTGAACGTAGGTTATAATATTATGCAATATTAAATAAACATCTTTCGATGTTTTAGATTTAATGACGTTTTAAACATGACTTACGGAATTTTGTACTGATATTCTGAATTTTCGGTAGTGATAGTAACTAACCTGAATATTCAATATTGTTAGCGATTTATAACTTTTAACATGAATACGATGATATAAACACACACAGTCATATATACATACATAACTGTCGTTATAGTATAACGTAAGTACGTGCTTCAGTTCGATCTTAAAATTTGCTTATATTTAAAGGCGTGTTAGTTTACAACGTAAATCCAAGAGAAGCAACATTATTTCAACACGTAAACCATCGAGATTAGTTAACGCAAGCTAACTGCTCCAGTAAAGGCACAACAAAACGCACGCGTTAAATAGAACGAACAGTAACGTTCCGGTTAACAAGGAATGTTGCGTATTTATTCGACATTTCACGGCACATTAGCGACGCGCCCGCGATATTTCACACCTCGAGCTTTACGCTGAGATTCCACAAGAGACTTGCGAGGAAAAATCCACCTATAGGATTACTTCATTTTTCTAGCTTTCCTAATAACATTAGGTACTCTATTGGGATATATCTTTCCTGCTCGTCACATAGTCGTCTCACTACCTTGGACATCTCTGGAGGATTGTCAGCCTTACGGCAAATATTCGAACGATACTCATCAATCTTTGCCCGCTTTCGTCCTGTCAGGATTACTTCAGTCACCTACTGAAGGCATTTTGTACGACGTTACAGTTTACTTGAGATTTTTTGCAAATTATCAACTATTTATATAACATACGTACTATGATCGTTACATATTTATAGTCTTTGATTCGTTCATTCAAACCCAAGCCGGTTTTTCGGGAACGAGCCACGAGCACTTTAGACTGCAGTAATCACCATACATCACACAGACTGTCCATCGGTCTGCCGCCTGCTTATCATGTAATTAACATAAACCAGTTCCGTATTTAACTCATTTCCTAGTCTAAGTGTTTCACACCTCGATTTTACCGCTCGCGGTGCAGCGGTCAATGCATAATCGCCGGCAGTTCGCATCGCGGCATCGTGACGGCTCTTCCCATTGTTATCGCGTACATGCGGGCTTAGCCGACTACGAGCATGATTTGGGTTTAGATATTGTGTTTACTTGTTATATACTTATTTATTAATTTTTTTTTTTATTTTATCTGTTATGTTTATTTATAGCTTTAATGAAAAAACAAGTACAAATTTAATAATATTGTCTAGTAAACAACCCTAGGTGTGTATCTACAGAATTGAAGTGTTTTTAGTTCAGTCTAATAATTCTTTACATTATTTTAGTATCTGAATATTTTAATATAGTTTTAATACGTATTTAGCGGTGTAGATTACTTATATTATTTTCCAAAGGATTAGTTATGTGACATGTGCATGTATTTATGTTTTCGTACTGTTAATTACTTATCGATTTCGATATGATAACAGACCGCATGGCTCATGTAGTCTATACAAATAATTTAAAATATTAATTAATACATACTTAAGTTATCAGGCGTAATTATTAATTAACATAAATTTTATATTTGTTAACTTACAATATACAACTGTTACTTTAAATGCCTTTTTTATTTAATTCTGTATTGAACACGAACAAAGGTTGTGTTGCTACGATAAACGTGAATTCAGTAGGCCTACATATACTCTATAGAACTATTTGTTTACACAACTCAAGCGTCCAATACTCCACAAACGAGACAATCAGGAATGTTTACCTTGTGACGTAATTGGTAGCGTACCTGCGAGCTACGCCGCACAAAGGGACTGATCCCTTCTCGGGTAAATATTTGCACCCTAAACAAACATTTGTAAAGTCCACGTCCAACATGTATTGTGTAAAGGGCGCATCGGGTAATTTACACGCTTGTCTGATTTTCAGATGATCAACATTATGGTTAAGACGTGTGTAAATGACCGCTTGATATTGTTTTGTTTTTAGATATCAACGTTTTCATTAGATAGGTTGGCAAAAACTATAAAAAAAGCAGATTACTTGGTGCTAATTAGTGGTCAATAACTGGAAACGTTCATAAGATTAAGATTACCATCCGTAACCATCAGAGCGAAAGAAGCATCGAAATGTTGACTAAATCTAAACGAGGATCATAACATTAGATAGGCAATCCAGCTTCGCGTCAATGTAAAAATAAACGCCATCTGTTTTTGAATTGCTTGAATTGTTTATATTTGCATTAACATACAAGATATACGAAAATTGCTCGTTTAAATTATAGGATTTCACAAGGAGGTTATCCCATCATCGACTAGCCGAAAACGTGAAAAATCTACCATCACGTATCATCACATAAATCTGAGCGTTGCAGTTTCTTCCAGCTATCTCCAACTCCCTCTTGGGATTTTCTCAGTACAACCTGGTCCGTTGTTTGAAGTGTAGTATAATAGCACATCAGCTCCTCTAGGCAAACCGCTTTTCTATTCATGCTCACACGCAGACAATGTATGTTGTTTTTTGCAAAAAAAAAATATATATTTGCTATTGATCGTTGGATCAAGTTCTACAGTTAGTGTATTATGTTGGATGTACAAGTCGACCGTGTGTCACTATCACGGATCCAACCTTGAAACACTTAACTGTACAATACCAGTTGAAGATTCTACACAAACCTGTTGGCAACCTTTAACAAGTAACGAAACAGCAATTAGAATTTATAGGAAGCTTTTGTGGTATTTATTTATATCCGTCACACGTTAGTATTACACACACACAGCTTTGGGGTCTTAACACGAAAACAATCATTAATTTATAACTCAAATATCTTACCCGACTGGAAATCGAACGCGGAACCAGTCAATGTGTGAGTTTTTTCGGGCTAACTGTAGAAATTACATAACCGATTCAGGTGCGGTCCTCACTAATGTATTATTGTAAGCTTAGGGTAACATTTAAGGTCTTTTTGTTCAATCAATTTACCATTAAAATGTTTAAGGACTTCTGTCTAAACGTTTTTTCAAGAGTGCGGTCTCAAGCTCTAGGTTCGCTCCGGCCGGTTTCCATGTACCTATGTAATAGCACTCGACATCACATATAACTCATCACAAAAACACCACGTACAGTTAGTTACAGCATTAGTTATAATGTAATGTAATGATCGGTTTTTGTCTGCCAGCGCTATTCAATATTCAATCGAAGACAAATGCCCATAGTCGTTCGCCATGAATCATGTATGCCAATGAACCCAGACAATGGTTTTTATTTTACGATCCATCCGTGTTTCTATGAGTGTTACAAGAATGACTTATAACTGACGTTGAGCTGTGATGAGGCATGAGTGTGGTGTCGATATGGCGATTTGGCAATTAATATTGACACGGCACAATAAGCTAATTGGAAAGCAGTTGTCCGTGGTTATCCGAGACTTAAATTCGATTTTTTGCCATATTTCTAATATTTTAAACCTATTTACGTATCTTCAATTATATACGACTTCATTTAATGTCAGAATATACTATGAAAGTATACCTCAGAAGTTTTTCTCTTGTGAACCCAAGGAACATTAAATAAATACAACATTTTTTTTTTTAATCTTGGCGAAAAAAGAGGCATGTTATAAAGACGTATCTGTGTGCGTGTATATTTCTGTTCATATGTGTGTCTGTGGCATCGTAACCCCTGAATGAATTAACTGATTTTGTTTCGATATATTTTTCTGCTTGCGACCTGATGGAACCTAGATGGTCTTAGCTATAATTAACATGCTTTTGTTACCTTCATTTGTATGTATGTATCTCTATCTATCCATGTAAAAAACTAAACGTTTTAGTTTTTCACGTCTTTTTTCTGATGTGTGTAAATGAGTTGAGGGCACAAGTCCTCGCGGCCGATCGCCTATGTCCACGAATACACCAGAAGACTAGCAGTTCGCGATGAATGGCGACGAGTTGTGAGGCTTGCCACAGACTCGTTTAATGACCACGACCACTCAGTCAAGAGTGCTACGACTTAGAAGAAAGATCTAAATGAATTGCTCGAGCTGATCTGATGAAGGAGCTCGAAGGTGGTAGAGGGAACCTAGGAACGTACAATGACATCGACTCTGGACTCATTACATTCTCCTTGACTCGATATGTTTATTTCATTAAAGATTCTTTTTGAAGTCGATAAAAAATGTGTGTGGTGTGTTAACTCTCACTTGCCGAGCGCTATACAAAAATCTATTCAAGTATCTTAGTATACAAGGAATAAAGTCATTTTCCCAATTGTGGAATTGAATATATTAATCCCAGAACAAAAATGTTGCAACCCAATAGAACCGAAATACCCAAAGGAAACGTACCGATTAGTGTTATCGAAGATTAATCTCAATCGAATGATATTTCAAAACTGGACCATTAACTGGGTATGTCCAATCAGGCATTGAGAAATAAATCATGTCTCTTAAGCAAAAACTAATAAATTTAAACATATAAGGCTTATGTACATAATTGGCATGTCGGTCAAAATTGGGACATAAATTTGAAATATATTTCATTCACTTTAAAGTGAAGTTCGATTAAATACTTGTTTTATCAGGAACCTTAAAGAATTATCTTAGATCCATAAGAATTAAAATTCAACCTCGGCTGATGTCCTTGTGCGCAGAAGAAAATATAACAATGGCAGAAAACACAGGACCTACATACTTACATACTAATCGAATACAATATGTAAGTATAAAAACAATACATGCATACCTGATTACATATATCTGTACATATAAATCAAATTGGAGTCTGTCCGCTTTTTACTACATGCATATGAATGCACACGGTTCATACATCAAAATAATATTTTTACAATTTTTGTCTGTCTGTCTGTTTTGTTCTGGCTAATCTCTGAAATGGCTGGACCGACTTTGACGGGACTTTTGTTGGCATGTAGCTCATGTAATAAGGAGTAATTAGGCCTCTAAAACAAAATAAAGTAAACACATTATGTTAAATTCCACGCGGACGAAGTCGCGGGCACAGCTTGTATCAAACATTATCAATAAATTAATCAATATTTACTTCTTTTTAATCTTACTCCAAATGTTAACGTTTACGTCGGTTTATCAATGCCTGCATGATACAGGCAAAAAGCGAATAGATAACATCGCGTGAGTTAAAATATAATAACAATACAGTATTTTCCTATAATACACAGTTAACAATGTTTACTGCAGAATTTACACACACATAACGTGTATCTAGCGTGCTATAAACCGCTTAACGGATAAATTTGTAAACAAAATTCGCATTACGAATTTATGATCGATCAAAATTTACGAGCGCTGTCTGTTCCGGCGGTTCACATTACTGCACGATCTAACAATGTTGCGTGCACTTTATTACTCAATGCATAAGGCTCAAAACGGTGCAATTACAAACCTGTCCGGCGATACGACGGCTGTTAGTAAAAAAGTTGTTATGTTATAACTAACACGCTATTGTTATTGGTAAAAAATATCATTGTAATTTTTTTACACGATCCGGGCATTGTCTTCGAACAGGGGTCAAATTTTATTATATTTTTAATAAACAATAAATTGTGTTTGTTAAATTTACGTTTATTTATTATTTTCTCGTTAAAATATTTAAACATTAATGTATTACTATGATACTTTTAATTAAACATAAGAATAAAGCACGAAATTTCCCGATCCGTAAACGACCGAATCCGGTTACATTACCTCGACAGCTACTACCAGGGCTACAGGAACGTGGAAGAAAAAACTAACAAAATGTGTATATGCCTATATTACTATAATTAATATTTCTATCATATTGACTTCGTATATGATATGTACAAGAGAAGCACAATAAGAGAGCTCCTTGCTATGTGGCAACATTATGTCGTTAACATAATATCGCAACGTTTAATACCTATCTTGCAATTGAAAACAACAACAGTCTCAACAAACACCCAATCGACATATCACGCACGATCGTTTTCCTATCAATCTCGGCTCGGGGCGCGTATTTTTCTCATAAATAGAAACTTAAACAGTGCAATATAGATAGGAAATTGTCGCGGCCGTGTAGGGTAAAAGGCACGACATCTGACGCGTTCGTCCGACCCACTTTCCAACGGTGTAAGTGAAAAACGCCGGACGACTTTCACGTATGTATATTGGAGCAATAAAAACGTGTCAGTATTTCCTGTATTTTTATAATGTGCGATAAATCAGATCTTGCGGTCATTTTTATATCGTCAACGAACGGTTTTCAGTTCTTGTGCTGGTTAAAACGGTAACGTATAACAGACTATTTGACTTTCGAACGTATTTTCTGATATTTATCCTTAATCGGAATTGTTAAAATTTAATTATATTATTATTCATAATATTTTAAAGTAGCTCTTTCCTAAAAAAGCAAGAAAACCATACAATATTCAGGCGAAATATTTCCTAGAAGTAATCGGAGCTAGTCATTTCGCAGCGAGTCGATTATAGTAAAGCTAAAAAAGGCTGACTTTTGATTCTATAACTTAAAAATAATATTTCATTTAGCTGTTATTACAGATAGCTCGATATAAGTGTTCGCAGAGGTCGAGTAAGCCTCATTTCCTACTTTGGTTCAGCACCCAAATGTACATATGAGTTATCAAAACAAATTACATTTGTCAATCTCATTTTAGATATAGATAGTAAATAGCCGACAAAATTATTAAATCAAACTTTAACATTGAGGCATCAATCATTACTTTGAAATGCCTAATAGTGCATTATTAAGTTGATCTGATATGCAAATATTAATGATATTGGTCGTTTAATAAATTTGCTCATTACTACGGTAGATATTGGTAGGTTGGACTATGTCACTATGTCATTTATGTATTTTCAATTCAAAATTGCGCATGCATTCATCAAGTTTTAATTATACATTTTTTTATGATTTTTTTTTTGTGTTATCTCGAACAACTTTGTTTAATATTTTTTTATATCCGCTTCAGTCCTAGACTGAGATATTTATTCATGCGACCGACGACTTTATAGCATCAAGTATATGCTTTCTATTATCTCCCTTTACACGCTTCACTGTTTGACATTTTGTATTTCTATAATTATAGATGCCGTACACTACAAACGTAGGTACGCCATCTAAACATGTAGTATAATATTATGCTTATTTGTGGAACGTGTAAAGTTATTTGGTTTCTCATAAACGTATGTGGAATGGTAGAGCAGGTTTATAAATGGTTTTTCTGACTTGTTTTGTCAAATTGTCTTGTTTTATTTACTTACTGCATGAATCATCACTTGCGACGCTTTTTTATCGTGTAATAAATATTTTTATTTATTTTAAACTTATCCTTCGTACCAATGTACAAATTCTTTAAATTAACGATTTCATATATTCTATTATAAAAATATATGTATATATTTTATTCAAATTGTATTTTTTTACATTATTTTGTTTATAAACCAGTCTTAAGCAGTAGGTATTCACAAAACATTGTCCATGATATAATCGAGTGTAGTTTCTCTAGAAACCTCAAGAGCACCTGGTTCTGCTCGCGTCACTCTATCCATCAATCAGCCGTGAAGTAAAGTTGCCACTTGCAAGCCACCGGATTAGCTGTAATAGGCAACCGTGTACTTGCTGACACTTCAATATATGAACACTAACAAACAATATTGAACTTTATTCCAAAATGTATAGATACCGAAAACGATTGCGGGTATTAGACATATGGCATAATAACTCATGTTGGTTATAGAACAAATCGCGATTAACACGTGACAACAGATGGTGATCTTACCTTATAAGCGTCGCGGTTGTAGATAGTGCGATCGCAGATGAAGACGTAAATTGTGTGCGCAATTTGAATGTCGAAATAAATTGCACGGGTCTTAAGTCATACAATTAATAATTACCGTGGCCCGTTTAGAAACTTCTTGCGGAAACTGGTCGAGCTGCAGATTAGGTATCATCGTCCTTATTACCTGCGCGAGACCTACTTTAACAAATTCGATTAACTGGCTTCCTGTTTGCGCATTTTCCACGCGAGCTGATTGTATCTGTAAATATTGGATGAAAATCACCCGTTTCCTGCTTGCGTATAAATTGGTATTGATTGCATTTTGATATAACGATTGTGAAATACAATTTGAATGTTTGAATGAGCCGGTTATGTTTAACCCAATGTTTAACTTATGTTGTTGTGGTTTCGTCATAGGTATCGATTATCATTACGATATATAATTATGTTAATGTCCTCATAATCTGATAGGAAGCAGCTCTGGTTCGGCGATTTGTGATTATCGTGAATAATTGGCCATGTTAAATAAACCGGTTGCGGTCAGGTATTCGATGAGTGACCACTGGTAGCCGATGACAAACGAAGTTCCGTTTTTCACACTTTAACACAAATATTTTGCTGTATAATTATCTTTTTCTTTAACGAAAGAGAAAAATATAGATACCACTACCTTAGTAGGATTTACTTGTATCAACTAGTGCCTGCGATTTTTATAACACCTAGTCATAAAATAAGAAAACAATTTCTAAGAACTAACAACATTACCAAAGACAAGTTTACAAGTATACAATAAAAAGTAGGAAACACGCTATTTACATGTATCGCGGTGAGTGTGAAACAGAAAACTCGACTCGATGTGTTCGGGTCCAGGAAAACTTTGTAAGGTCTTGCACCGTTTATTGGGGCCTTGCATAGACAAATAAGACGAACGGTCCGAGATGGCTTGCGGATAGTGTCAATTAGTGGTGCCGGTGCGTCGATCGGTCTTAATCGAGCCGCGCATATGGAGCGTGAAAGTGTTGCGTAAAATAATTACGCCAACAAACGATAGGATTTGCGCCTCATTATATGGTTTCTATGGACAGTTGTGATTGATGGGTCTGACGTGTGGGCCGGGCAGGTTATCCTCGGGCTACGGGACCGTACAGTTGGATTACGTAGTGTTCGCGCGAAACAATGCGACACACTTTGGCGGGTCATGAAATAGACAATTTTAATTGACCATGCAGTAATCGCTGGTACAAATGAGCGGTTGTGCGCCTCATTATATGGTACTTCTATTGGTTATGATCGATGAGTTTACAAAACATATTGCGTTGCGTCCGAGTATTTATTATGAAAGAAAAAAAAGGCAATCGGTACTATATCGCTGGCGTACTGTGACGTATTCATCTCGAAAATAATACAACGATGCACCAAATAATGTCACGTATGATGTTATGTGAAGAAAAAAAAGAACATCGTTTACAGTTCGATTGTTTATAATTCAATTAAAGCGACAGTTTAAAAGCAGGATAAAAATTTCCTACTTTATTTATTTTAGACTTACATTTCTTTTTCATTCTAGCAAGAAAAAAATGAATGGGACATATCTATCACTTCTCTATTAAATCATTATATCCAATGAAAACAGTGTATTTATTTGAAAATATAAAATTAATTGGTTGTAAACACGCGATTAAAATAAAAATAATGTGTGCTCGCTCAATTTTCGCATAATGGCTATTCAGCTATTGTGTCAGTTCACGGGTCGGTGACCTCCTGTTATGTAATGTCATGCCTAACATGAATACGCTGGCGTGCGACACTCGTAGGATAATTTTAAAAAGTAATTGATAGCATCGTACTACGTGAAATAACGCACCTATTTGATTTTTAAAAACATTTCGTTGTTATTGGTTTGTTTGTTTGAATTAAAAAGATGAAGTTGACCAATACATATTGATACTTGTATTTTAACATTCATTCCATATTCAAAGGAATTGTTTCCAATTTTTGGAACAAAAATACAAGTTGACGTCGTGCCAAGTTACAAGTGCTAAGTGCATAAATATTGGGTACAATTTAATAAAAACAATTTAATGCAGAACGTCACCATTACAAACATATTGCACAGTAAAGATTTACAGCAAAACCGATCACTTGCACCATTTCAACACGCAGAATACCTATATCAGATTTGCTAATACCCAGAACAGACGCCCACGCGCATCTGCATAAACATGATGTATCGCGGACGTGATCATTGTTCACATGCAGATGAATGAATATCGGTTATCCGATGTACTTGGAGCCCATGTTAGCCTAGTACACAAGTTTGTTGAACGTAGGATTACGTGGGCGTTAGGAGTTCATCACCATCATATGATTACTGCTCATTATTGCACCACTAGCAAAATATTGCAGGTGGATCTATTTACATAAATAGAATTGAATAGTCCAAAGTATAACTTTCATGAAACTTTTTTGCCACATATATTCTCGGAGTGCGATGAGCAGTTATTAAAAAACTGCTTTCCAGTCGCTGGTCTGATGGAAGAAATTTCTTTGTACATATTTCCTAGTTTTTTATTATTTTCTATTAAATTACCTGTGTGTACATAAAATAAATAAATAAATAAAAAGAGCTCTTCTCGACGTTCAGGCAATCGGTCTTTTTCATGTACCCTTTAGTCTTTAATGACGAAGTTGCGTTTGCTCGTCAGTTTGGATCGTCGCACTACCATGGTAGGCGTTTAATTTGTCTTTCTCCATTTGGTCTGTCTACAGTATATACGACATTAGCCATTAATTTCCAATGTTCATATTTTCCGCCGTGAAGTTACGGTGTTCCCGCTAGATAGCGCCAGCGACCGCCCGCCGCTCGGCGTGGGCTCGCCGCTTACCCTGTTTGTTTCTTAACCGATAACGCACAGATGTTCCGTCGCGATACGTCAGATGTGACTTACATTGTGGTTGCAGCTGATTGACTTGTGCGCTTACGAAATGCCTATATTACGGTCGTGTTGCGATACAGAGATATGTGTGGCTGAGACGTCGTGATGACGTCACGGCTGGGCGATACGGTGCGACTTACCAAAAGCATGTTTTATTCGGTGGATGACAAAAGTTACCCATCTTATGTTACTTATGAGTACTTAACAGTCATAATTTAGTTACTTGGTACACTCAGCTCCTGTGCGTGAACTGCATAAAGAGCAAACGGTTATTAAATTAATTGTGTGAAAAACACAACTAATTTCGGATAAGATCTTCACAAGTGTACCACGGAAGAAATACTTCGATTTGAAAAGTAAAAAGGATAATATATTTAGTATATTTCGAACATTTGAATTGACTTAATAATTATAACACTTTAATTTATTATTTATGACTTTTGATAGGAACTTCGGGGGCTCATAAGGGACCCCCGGGTCAAGGCAGACTTGAAAAGTACATTTGATTTCCATTATTTAGTAGGTATACATGAATGAATTATGATACATTTTGATTCGAATATTTATTGACATTTCTCGTGAGAAAACACTTAATATTAACATAGTAGGCAGTACCTACTGCCCACTGCAGCCTAATTGACTTGTATATTAATGGTTTTTAATTACTTTGAATATAGTTTTAGAGTCAGGTTTGTGATTGACATGTGAAAATACAGCTGACCTCGTTGTCACATGTTTTATAAATTGCGAAAGACCATCGAAAATTCCAAAATGAAAGTTTGGTGTAAAAAAAAGACCCCTTCTTATAGTGTAGGAAAATAGTAACTGTGCTGTTCACCATTGAGGTGTTCCTTCGTCTGGAGCCAATACAGAAGATAGTATCCGGTTACACTTGTTATGAAAATATAATAAAAAATACATTAGAAGATATATTAAATAAAAGCTTTTAATGTTAATACTTAAGCGACTGAAAACAATGTTTACCTATTTTATATTTATAGAAAAGCATGCACCTTTGTATATAGAAATGCATCTTTAAAGTAGGCTTATCCAAATGTTGTTTATTGTAGAACAGTGCATGAAGATGAATGGACGCAGTAATATGAATGCCGTCCTCGAAGTGAATACCCAGTATTCTCCATGGACCATATGAAACGAAAGGCCTGGAAATATATTGGATATATTTCAATACCAAGCTCTTACCCTTTGGGAATTCGCTTCGTAATATTTTGCAGTTTAAATGAAACAAAACTTATTTTTGTACAGCTCGTTAATATGCTGTCGTAATGGTTATTTATTGAGTGTTTTGAAACAAACACACTACACAGTCCATGTTT
This sequence comes from Calpodes ethlius, assembly GCA_018251375.1. Taxonomy (NCBI): domain Eukaryota; kingdom Metazoa; phylum Arthropoda; class Insecta; order Lepidoptera; family Hesperiidae; genus Calpodes; species Calpodes ethlius. The sequence continues at coordinate 39,362 of DWPA01000051.1, forward strand.
TAAAAGCGCGTGTTCTCTCATTCAAATAAATATACCATTGACATTCCACCATAATCGTTATTTAAAACATTATGAAAATTTGCTAGGCATTTTAGAACACAAGATGATGCTACCGCCAATCTGTAAATAGATCCGATTTTGTCCTTTGTGCTTTATGTTGTTTGAATATCTATATATATA
>DWPA01000052.1:0-39439 GCA_018251375.1 Calpodes ethlius
ACCGGTCCTGAGCCTTCTGAATCCAGCGAATACCCGCTGTCTTCTTCAGGTCGTCAGTCCATCTGTTTGCGGGGCGATCTACACTCCCTTTTCCGAGACTTTTTTTTATATTTTTTTTTTTGTTTACTTCTTAAGTTATTATATTTATGATACAGTGACACACGTAACCTGCAGACACATATATTAAAAACACATTCCTCTCTAGCCGTTGATGCCTATATCAAGCAATCTATCTGTATCGATTATATTGAAAATGATTCTGATATATAATATTAATGATACTGTTAGTTACAATGATGTTTTAAAAGACAGTCAGATAATTATTTTTCATTATTACAATTGTATCGAGGATAGCAATCTGTTTCCTATTGTTTGTTTTATTATGCTGCAACATCTACTATGACATGTGCGTTTCATTATTCGGCTGTCGAGCAAATTACATAAACATAGCTACATACGGCTAGGTTTGGATGATATCTGTGTGTGTGATTTATTATCTGTTATTCATAGTAATAGCTTAACTCACGACTTACTCGTATTATAACAGATAATGAAACAATGTAAATGTCAATGAAAGGCACGCAATAATGATACGTATAAGTCTTCATGAATTACCTCTGCCCACGTTTAGTTGTCCAATAGCATAGATGAATAATTTAACAGAATGTAGACCACGAATAAATTAATTATTGACTTATTTAACTTTAAAATAAACATTTCATTCGTAGATTTTAATGCACTATACAATTTTTCAGTTTTAAATATTGCAATGGAATGTATTATTGTTTTTATTACCGCAGAATTTAAAATTTGATAATTATTTCAGGTGTTTTAAATAAGCATACGAATTTCATTGTGCTGATCGTAATAATTATAGCTCTCGCTTAAACTATGCGGTTGTATGTGTGGGTGAAAAATATACTTTATCTTTGTGTGCGTCACACTCACTACTTATGTAACATTAAAATCGTGTGTGTTTCACTTTATTTGCATCAATATCCATTGCTGGTTTCTTTGCACGTACCTATTATGACAATAGACCAAACGAAGCAATGTTTGTATCGTTATGTTCGTTTTCGATTGAAGGCGCTCGTATATGTTACGTAATAGGGGTCGTTCGGCGTCCGATCAATAGTTTGCTGTCTACAGTTGCTAAGACGGGGGCTACACGTGCCAGCTCTACTTCCGTACTACTGTTCAAGGCAGTGTAACTTGTTCGCGAATTTAGGCAAAAGATAATGATATTCTTGTTAGCGAAGTCATAGAATGTAATCGACTATTTAGTGTAGAATTGTGAAAGTTAGTAGTCAATTCAAATATATTGTTAATTTAAGGTCTGTAGCAATATTTTTCTGCTAGTAATTATAATGTCAATGACTGAGAATGAAGAGATAACATGCCTTTAAAGCACAGACGTTAAAGAAATTTCACATACGGTCTCAACCATATATCGTGATCAAAGATGACTTAGATTTAGCGTTGCATCAAAGTTGAGAATCTAATATTCTTTGTTTTTGTTTAATATGTTTTAGATTTCAAAAAATATATATTATCACTCGTTTATTAAGCCATTTTCCTTTTGATTTACGAATGGTAGTTAAAGGTAAATAAAGGTAAGAGAATTACCCATGTAAGAATCAAAGTACAAAATTTTATATGTTTATATTATTTGTTAAAAGTAAATGACTGCATTAGTATAAATAAAAAGATAATTTGGTATTTATAGCACACAATCAGTTGCCAATGTTATTGGTATTAAAGATATCACGAGATATATTTCTAGAAATTTCTTTACCTACTATAAATACTCAAAGCAGCCATTTTCATATCAGCGTAGGCAGCACGACCGACATTTTCTATGTTTAATGTTGTACCAACTCATTAAATATCTTTCTAATTAGCCTTCGTAATCGAGGTACTTTGCCGGAGAAGAAAGTTTCTCAATCCTTAAAAATCAGGGATCTCACGCAATATACAAACATCTTTAAAGATAATGTCATACAAGACTCAACTTCTGACGATGTCTTCGAAGTCAATAGGAATTTATTCGCACGTGGTATTTTAAGTTCTGTACGCACAATTTAACAGAAAATTAAGATTAATGTAAGTGATAGAATGGAACCAGCGTTATGTTCTGGCGGAGACAAAACTGTTCCATGTCTGCACAGGATATAATAAATATCGGTAACATTAGACGATAGAGCAACTTCTGATCGGGATAGATATATTTTTTTTATTAAGACGGGAAAGTTCGTTTTGATATTTTAGGACAATTAAAACGCTCATTCAAATGTTGACGAAATTAATAAATCGTTACCAAAGTTTTGTCCAAATATGGCTGATTCTATCTCTTTCAGTATATATACAGTGTACACATGTCATTTGTTTTCAATTACTGTGATATATCCCATCAAGTCTCACGCGCTGCCTATCAGAAATTGACACGAACCTTTCCGGCAACCTATTAAAATACTATACAAATATATGTGTGTCAAATGTTTGTGTTTTATGATATGTCATTTATTGTGTGTGACTATATTTTTACGCTCGAATTCCCCGTTTAATTTTTGACCGGGATCGCGTTGGTGACCGTTGAAAGATCTGCTACTGTTCCTTTGTTGGCCATTGACATAAACTACTAGTCTATTTTGTCGTTAATGTATTCTACCTGTTATGTGATATCGTTCGTGTTTTTGCATCTAAACTGTATCTATTCGATTGCGTGGAAAAGTGAAAGGCTTGAAACATTAATATTTACGATTTTATTATCCTCGAATTGTCGTTAAAGTTACAAGTTCTATTAAATTGCGTAAGTGAATTAGGAAATATTTATCGGGTGATTATTTATATTTTGTAACAATAATCCTGATATTTAAATTCTTTGACTGTTGTGATGAAATTCTATTTGTTACTTTTGTAAGATTTTTTGTTTGTATTGCGATAAGTTCAAATTGGACTAAGTATATTTTTTCTGATTATATCAGAGTATACTCTAACAACTGAAAAATAAGGTACAGATTTTAAATGACATGGAGAATTACTTTGTTTTAACTAGTTTTATGCATTCGATGATAAATCTTAACTTTGCATATAACATGATTAATTGACAAAATCTCACCATACATGAATGAATAAATTGTTTTGAATAGTTTTTATTAATTTGCCCCGCTCAATATTCAAAAAAAGGTTACAAAATGTAAAAAAGATCAATATAAGAAAAAAAGACTAATAACAAAATAGAAAAAGGAACAAAATATTTATTATAATACGTACTTTATATAATAAACGGTAAAAATCTAAATCAGATTAAATTTATATATAAAAAAACTACACTAACGTCACCTCAAACTGTTGTTATGTCGCACGCATGATAGTAATATTCAAATATAAGTAAATCACATACCAACTGAGGTCTCGCAGATTAATAAGTCATAACCTAAAATCACCTTGGCCGGTTTTCACATCTAGTGCCGCTCCGATGGCTAAGTAGGCCGCTAAGCTCGGCTCCACTGCCCATTGTCATGCGTTTGCGCAATGTAACGTATCTTGTTTATTTATCTTGCCATTATAGGCTCAAAGGTGTTATACGGTCGATAATACAGCGTATATCTCCATGTTTACAATTAGAAGTTAAGTAAATTAATGGTTTAAAAAATAAAAGGGTACTTTTATATTGCATCATATTTAGTAATTTTGCTGTTTATCATTGAGGAGTTCCATCGTGTGGAGTTACTTTTAATTTAATGTCACTGGAACTAAGGCAGTGTGTCAAATTTCAATTTCATGGGACAAGAGGAATTAGAAGGAATAATTTAGCTTGAAAGATTTCACCCAAACTAACATTCTTACTAATAAATATTGTAATTAAATAAATAGCATCTATAGCTTATTTATATTGTGTTATTTTTTATAATTAAAATGAAAATATTTGTGTGTTTATTATTACTAATATAGAGGTCAACATATATTGTAGTATAAAATAATAAAATTGAGTAAGTAGTAAATTTTATTAAAATAAATAGCGGTTCAAATACGAATACTAAATCTACCTAATAAATTACGAAACAACTCAAAACTTTATTACATTTGTTTTGAATATTTATATCAAATAACTTTCGTCTGCGGCTTAGTACATAGAAGTGTGATTATACAAAACAAAATTTCGTTCATATTTTTTTATTTATTTTACTTGAACCATATTATCATTATAAAGTGATTTTTTAAAACTAGTCTGTCTGAGGGCCAAGTTTAATAAAAATAATTACGTTCGATTTAGTCTTAAACTTATTAAACGTCCTAATCACCGCAAGGGAATATACAGATAAGATAAAATGTATCTTATATTCTAAACCTGGACATGGTCTGTATGTATTTAATTTCATTTTAACACACAACATGCAAACATTTTCATAAACTTTCATATTTCTAATTTTAGCAGGGTCACCTTTCTTATTTGCCACTTTTTCTACTTTTAATTTCGCTTCGAAAACGTAATGGCTTCGGTAACAAATCATTCTCGTAAAATATTGTTTTTGTTTTTATTCAAACGCTTTTGTTTGATTCCTTTTCAGAATTTCAAAACTTCTTTAATTAGAAACATACTGTTTTTATTGCTTTTACTTCCCATATATTTATATATATATATATCATTTATTATTATATTAACAGGTGTTCCATAATATAATTTATTTAATAAATAGATAAAACTTTTAAACAGCTTATTTAAAAGAGTTACTAGGATGTTTTTGCATTGAGTGGAAAATCACTGATGACCTTCAAGAAAAAAGAATGAATCACTGAAATAAGGAAAGAAAACAACAACAGACGTAGTGTGTAATGATCAATTTTTAAACCTTATTCTGTTTCGCGATCATTGAACTTGTTTTTAGATGACACTTTGTTTTACCTTGTAGATTTAATTTACTTTAACTTTGCGCTTATGTACCCTTTATCATTAACTTGAGAAAAGTGTGATTATAATAAATATGATTATAAAATATTTGTTGTTTTTCGTATATTAAATTAGTTATATTTAATAAGATACTAAGTAGGGTAACAAATTTAATTCGATCAGCTCTACATAGTATGACATAAAGTCATTTCCGCTTCTGGCTTTATGTTATGTTAAATTCTTTAATTTTATGTTAATTTTATAATCTTTAATATATTTTTTTAAAACTTCAGTTTTATGTATGTTATAAAACCTAATTAACTTTTTATGGAAGAAGATAAAAATGATATTTAGCCAAATATTCGCCGAAAAATAAATGAACATAGCTTACATTGGCTAAACCTTCAAAGATACATAAAAATGATATACTAGAGAATTGTAATACTTCCAAAATTCTAGAAAAACTCCGCGATCATATATCTCTGTTATTTACAGTTGACTCGCCATAATCATTTATTTAATTAAAACTTTAATTAAAGGAACTACGTTACTTGTGACGCTCTTTACTGTTATTTAGTATTAATACTTATCCAAATAATTATGATAGCCATCTTGGGTATTTAATGTTGATTATTATTGTCTTGTAAAAAAATCTAATAAATACTTAGTGTATATGAAAAGTTGTGATCGAAAATTATTCACGCACCCGAAGCATCTAAATAAAAATGTATTTTAAGAAAAGTTGGATAATGTAATGCCCTTTAATATTAATGCGTTTTTTATGCCCAATCTGCCTGTTTTAACTGTGAGTAGGAAATGTTATCTAAGTAAATTAAATAACATTTTTTCTTCAAGTGAAATGTTATCAATTACCTTATTTACAATATAATATAATACACACTTAATTTATGGTCACGGTTGAAACTACGTTTAAATACTTATTACGATAACAAAAGCGTTAAAATGTGGTAACAACACAAACGTTACATTTTACAATAACATACATATTTAAATTTAAAGTAACGAGATGTCCAAATAAGTGGAAGCAATACTGAGTTGGTTCCTAAGGGATTATTAATCAAAAAAGCGTTACGTGATTTACAATATTTAAATGATAACACATCCTACAAAACATGGTGTATATTAAGACTCCATGGTTTCATTTACAACTGGCTTCATAAGCAACCAGCGTGCGTTGGTTATCAAACATAATGATTTATAAATAGCAAACAAACAAACAGATAAGCTACCTGATTGTAACTGGTCATCATTGCCGATGGACTATTATTAACATTAGTAACACCATAGATAACTGCAATGCATTGCCGACAAAAAAAGAAAGGGAAAGAAAGAACCGTATCTCAATAAAACTTATTTCAAATACTGTTAAGTTATTGAACTTTAACAACGTCAAAAGCCTTACTGCACGCTTACTATCTAAAATTGCACCGATCCAAAGTTCATCTACACTAAAGTTATTGGCCATGAGGTATAAAAAATATGGGACAAAGATCCTTAAGAGCAACGCCCTAAAATATATATTGTCCAGGTATCGAATTAATCGACATGGACATTTCGGCTCACAACACACGCATTCACACAAGCATGCAATCCTGTTCGTGGAATATGCGGACAAGTGCAGGAATGTCGGCGAAATGTTTAGCGTTAGGTCAACGACCTCGATGATAAGAAACCCGGTTAAGGGTGGGGAAAACGTTGATTGGTTAAACGCTAGTTAACTTAGCTTTAAAAAAATGTGTTGATTAATTTTTAAATACTTAAATTTCGTAGTAAATTAATAAGTGTAATAAAACAATAGAATTTAAGTTTAAAAACGTACAACAATAATACAATACAGCAATGCTCCTTGAAAGCTAAATATATTCTGTCCTCCTTTTCCTTGAATCGCCTAATTCAAATGTGAACATTTGCGTAAGCCGTTTCCTGTTAGAAGTACCGTTAAAGTTTAAAAAAACAGGCTGAAAGGACTCAATTCATCGCAAGCACGCGTTTCAATACACAAATCCAATTACTTGTCCATTATATTCTAACACAAAACGCAAGCAGGGAACTGACGGGGGAACTGTGAATCACCGGTTCCTGATTTCTAACGACGGATCCTCCTCATTTATGTTTTTTTTCGGTCAACGGCCGCGCGGCCCCTTTTGTGCTCCATTGACATGGTTGTTTAGGGTTAGAATTTAAATGGCTAGAAATATCCTAACGCGATCACTAAACTTTATTCAAACTAGTTCTCTATTCAATGAGCAGCGCACACGTGTATGTCGGAATCAGACCCGTTCAAAACTATTTAGCGATTTTAAAGCCCCGCTTGACTAAATGTATCCTTCGCAAAAACTGGTTGTTTGGAGCGTTTATTGCGAGCTAAAGCTTTGAAGTATTTAAGCGTTTTGTTATAAAAACTATTAAATATATTTCGAACGATAATCACCAGTACGGGCTCGTTACAAAAACCCACACATCTTCCGCGCGTTGCTTCCACTGCTTTTTTATTAGCGAAGTTCGCGTAGAAATCAATTGATTAAATATCTTTAAACTGCCAACAAAAAACTGTCGTAGGTACATATTTATAATTTTGACTTTAAGAGCTAGAAAATTTATGTTTATTATATGGTATGGTATGTGAAGATGTGTTTTAAGTTAACTTAGATACCTATTAAGGAACCGATAAAATGTTAATTAGATACCATAATTCTTTTTCAAGGTTAACTCGCATTTGTCAGGCAACGGAACCTGTTATTATTTATCCAAGATCATCATTATTTATTTACTTATTCTTGTATTAAACTTCTCTCTCACTGAACACCATTAAAAGTTAAGGTTGATTCAACTGTGACGTGTAACCTATTGTTCAAAGACCCTCATCCAAAACAATAGGTGGTCGCTACCAAAATTTAGAATAAGTATCACTTATTTATAGCACACGCTGCAATGTTTGGTCTAGGCATTCGATCGAATCGAACGTGTGTTGACCGGGCGATTCACCTTGAGACCGCACCTCGCCTCTTATAACCCTGCCGGAGTGAATAAACACCGGTCAACTACAATTCTAAGTTGACTTACGGACTTTTTAAACTGGAAGCGTAATGTAGTTTCGTACAATGCTTGAGGACCGGTCCGCTGTGGGTAACCGAGGAGTGGAATGCAAGAGACGGACGAAGACGGCGATTCGAAAGTGTGCTAGAGTGCGTCGGTTATCGACTTTTTTAATGTCGATTGCCGTATAATTCCATTCATTTTTAGGGTACCGTTTGTCTTATGAACAATGAAAACCCGAGAGGTTTATGAGGTATGTTATGTTTGGGCGTTCTCTTATATTTGGAAGAAAAATTCTGCAAATGTTATATCTCGTAAATGAACGAAATGTAAATTATGGGGACAAATTTTATAAATGTAATAAGTATTAAAAAATTATTACTAAAAGAAATATAATTATGTAAATTTGCTACTTACAGCTAAAGTGTTTTATAACACTTGATGTATTTAAAAATATAATACTGTCTTTATTATTATGACTTTTCACTAATATTAAAACTATTCTATTAAAATATAAATAAAATATTACACAAAATTTAAACATGTACAGTCATCTAATACAACGAAATAATACACTTATGAAACACTAGGTAAGAATTATGAAAAAATTAATATATATAAAAAAAAATACTTTAAGTATAAGTATCACAATGTATATTACTAAAAAATATATCAATAAATTATTATTAGTACGGAACCCCATTCTTGAAACCCGATCCGAACATGACGGTTTTTTTCAATCCACAAATGTAATCAAATTCTTTGATTACTCAGCCAGTGGTGTGATTATGATAAATTTCTAGTGGTAAATTTTCTCGCATCCAAACACGATAAAGCGAATGATTGTTTGGTAATTCCAAATTGCCTGTAATAACACACTGAGATCATTGTGTGGAGTGGGTTGATACAGAATTATTACTGATGTTAGGTAATTAAATTACCATATTTTATACATAGAGGGTACAACTGTTGACCTAAGCAAAAAGTAGGCTTCATTCGGTTTAAACTATATATTAAATAACTTTGTTTATGTTTTAACGCCATAACAAGGTTGAGTTCAATCACACTTGACTTCGAATAAAAAATGATATTTGATTTAAGAGACTTTTCAAATTTATCTAAGGTTAATTAATTTGAGCATTTCAATTGAGGTATGTTACATTAGTCTATGAAAGGCAATTCCTATTTCTTACTAGGGGTTTGTTACTCCTTAAATAGAGTAATAAGGTTGGTATTTTACGACACATAGTAGCAAATATTTTGTTTATAATTTAAAAAAAAAACCAATTGGCTAGTAGTCGCTTCATTCTGATTATGTTCCATACAATATCAAATTGTAATTAATAAATAACATCTAAAGTCCCTTTAAATCTGACTATTATGTAAATAAATACATTGTTGTCATTACTCTGTACCTGTCTATTACATTTTATTGAAAGACACTATATTTAATATCCGAAGACAAATCAATGTAGGTTCTTTTTCTTATGATGGACAACAACATTTTGGTAATTGTGGACGAGGTTAAGTGATATTAGTGTAAATATTTTGGAAAGTTATTGTCAAATAAACATTAGATATATTAAACGTATATTATGAGGAATATGACAATCGATTGGATTCCTTCGTCATATTATGAAAGATGTTTGAAGTCTAGCAATCGGCTGAAAACAGTCTATGACAGTTTCTGATGTATTTCCTCTCATTTAAGACAGAGACCCGAATCCAGTACCAATAGTTATGAGTTAGCAAACAGCACAGTGAAAACTGCTGCGTATGAAGCAATAAATATTTATTTTAAAAAACTATTAAAAAAAGGTTTAAACCTTTGTACTTACCTCATTTTAAGAACTATCCATGCATATAGGAGTTTAAAATAGTATGCATAAAGTTTACGTGTAGAAGTACAGAAAAGAAAACAATAATTTATAAACAATATATGGATGTCATTAAAACATTTATGAAAGAAAATAAGATATTAAAATATGTCATTGTGAATTATCCTTTGATAAATTGAATTATGGTTAAATTTTGACTATAGCGCGGGTCCCTTGTTCATATCATTTTGGCATCAAATTTAACCCAATGATTGAAAGCGATTTTCAGCTACACGATGAGATAAGTGTGAATGATGACATAGGGATCTTGCTTGGCGTTCAAAATATTACGTGTGGGCGGTAATTCAGTTTAATCCGATCTCTGGTGTATTTCACGCTTAGATTATTAAGCTGACGCTTCCATCTACGCTGGTGATGAAAATAGTTTAATCTGTTCTAAGAGGATTATTAAGTAATCCATTTTATATTAGGCAATGACTGAAGGCAGATGACAGATATATAATTAATATTTATATACGTATTATGTGATACGTATATTATTGTTCTATATTCGAGGAACTTGTCAAATTTTATGCATATCTCGTTAAAATAAATTAATATGAAGTTATTGTGGTATTACAACATAATTTGAATTCACGATTCATTTTAAAATGGTTAAAAGGTTATTTTTATTTATTAAGCTGTTTAAGCATTTTAAAACCAAATTAATCCTGGTAACAGTTCGAAAATAGGACTCTTAATTAACATTTCTATGGTGCAAAGTATGTATGCTAAAGATTTCATTACCATTATATAAAGGCTAAAAATAATTGTATCAGTAACGTTGAATCACTTAAAATGTTTAAATTGTCTAACTTTTTGTTACATAACAATGTATTGCGGTAGTTAATGGCAAAGAGTTCATAGTACTAGTATCATTGTATTCAGGTTTTAAAATGAATTTCATCTGAGTTGAAAACTATGTGTATAAAGCTTTCGTAATACTGGTTTCTAGTACCATAACTTCAGTTTAAAGTGTCGCTCTCTAACGTTTATCTGTATATTGCGCTCAATGCGTAGTCGGTGGTAATACAGTTAGATTTTATTTAAAATTACTAACTCCCCTTGATTTGACTCAAGATATATGTATAATCGGACTCGAAGAAATTGTGAAACGATTTTTTTTTACTTTTTTATTTGTTAACCGATTGATATTAACAAACCCATGTTTTACAAGTTCACCACAGTATCGTATTAAAAACTGAATCCAAATCTTTGAATACATTTATGAGATTACAACAACAAATGTACATAAATCTGACAAACAGAAAACATTCGTAAAATGTATCTATAGCAGTTACATGTGATAAATAAAAAAAATTTAAGTACAGAATAGTTCAAATATTTTGATATGACTATGAAAGATTAAAGTAGACACTAGGCCTGGTTTTTAACGAACATAGCCTCTATGAAACTCGTTATACCCGGAGAAAGTACTAGCGTAGTTAAACAAGATAAACAAGTTTGCGAATTATTATAGATTGCTTCATGCATCATTAACTCTTTTAACGGAAGCTTTGGAGCTATTGGTGAAGGAAGATAAAGTTTCACAGTTTCATTGTTAGCGTATGTATTTTTAACTTCTTAAATAGCATAGAACAGAGTATAATAGAGTACAATCGAGTAGATTTGAATATAATTTAATACTTTTTATTGTACATTTTAAATAAGTATTTTTCATTATCGTTTAGGTACAACCTGTGTATATATTACAAATGGCTGTCATGTATTACACTATGATTGTCTAGGTATGTTGTATGTTTATATCGTCCCAAATGTATGGACAGTGGTCATAGCTAGACTGCTTGACTATAAAGGTACTCACGTGTTCCCGCATAATATGATAGTGTTATTGAAAAATCAAATTCTTATTTTAAAAATATCACGTTGAATCTAGCACTACCGTTGGACCGTTGTAAAGCGATTCTACAATTTAAATATCCGAAACAAGTTCAATTTTCATCCCTCAACACTTTCAACAATGGCACTTGTTTCTTAATGGATAGGGTTTATAATCCATTAAACTGTCACCCGCCTACTCAGGTGCGGTATAAACTATTGGTTTCCATCGCGTCCGACAGCCGCGCCGGGCTGGTGCTAACGGGGCGTCCCAATTCGGGCACCGAAATAACCCGCGCGGCCCGCGCCGTGTCCCACTTTGTCCCTTTCCTCCCCGCGAACATCGCATGCGGTGTATGCGTCGTAAAATTTCTTAATCGCTTATGAGACCCTGGTGGAGTTCGTTTAGATAAATGAACGAACGATACCTACAAGGGGCGCTAATAGTTTCAGGGCGATACACACGTACCTACATAGTGAGATAAAGGGAATAAAAGAGATGAGATAACAAGTAATGATATTATAGTATCAAATAGGAATGTGCATAAAAATTCAAAACTTTAAAATTCAATCTTATCTAGTTGACATAAAGTTCACAATGTTTTAATGCAATGCAGAGACAAAATCCGATCCTCAGGGAGCCCTCTGTCCTTTTTCCACTTGCTTGTGAGAATACAATTTCAAATTGCCACCTAGTATTCGAAAGAGACGAAAGTATCTTGATGTATTTTTTTAAGATTTGAATTTGAATTAAAAGACTTAACCTAAGACAAGTTCATAATGATTGCCATGTAGTACTCATTGCTTAGATATATGATGTAATAAAATGAAAAATGTAAAATATACATTAAATTTACGTTCAAGTATTTATGTTCTGCGCTTTGTTAGTTGTTGGACACATTGCACTGCAAATGAGAGCTAGAAGAAAAAGCTTTTTTATGTCAATAACCAACGAACGATGTAACGATTAACCTGATAGTGGTTGATTGCTGAATAAATATCAGACTAAAAGCATTATCGGTGCGTTGCCAGCCAAAAAAGAAGAGAAAAGAAGGAAGAGTGATACGAAAATCTCCTTAAATTAGCTAGCCAATACATCGAAAATACTCATAACTTGTCGACTAACTTTTATCTAAGGTGGCAACTTCATAATCCTTCGTAAGTCATAATAATTTCCTACAAAACTTCTTTCTGAGAATTTAGATGTTATATTATTGTAATCATACAAGTTTCACCACATACATAATATCTATAGTAAATTCACCATAGACAAATTTCGTAGTATAGGTATTTAATTATTCCTAATATAATGATTCTAATTTATTCGTGTTAATTAAAGGACATCAACGATCGTGGACTTTGCTACGAAGACTTGTGTTCGTCTAGCACTCGACATTCGCCCATAATTAGTGTTAAATTAATGTTGAATTTTTTTGTAACATTAAACTAAACAAGAAAAGATATATAAAATCGTTTGACAGCTGACAAGAAAAAGATGCATTACCTTTTAAAAAGGTCTACTTATCTGGTTTCTTAACCTATTTATATGTAGATTAATATTATAAATGTATTCTTAATATACAAACTCGACGACATACTCATTATACAAAAAAATTATTCACTATAAAATAGTTATTATTTAAAAATGAAAAAAAATATTTATGGACAAAATTTTAAAATTTTTGACACTAAAAATTTAATGCACTATTAACTGCTTTCATAAAGCCGAATGTTTACATACTTAAGTGTTTACTAAGGCAAGCAAAGCTTCAATAAGGGTAATACTTAATTGTTTAGGATTCGAATTAAGTTAGCGCGCGTCCCTACTCCAGAGCGAGAGGGGCACCCGTCTCGTTCGTTCGAGGCTCCGTTATCTTTATAGTAACTATAGGTAACATATGGGTGTTGTATAGTGTAGCCAAATATCGGTGACAGGCGGGGTGAATGACCGCCGCCTCGCTCGTAGGCACCTGCAATCGCGCCGTCGTGTGTTGACACAACCAACGTCCAACTGACATGACTTTTCGAAGTGATAATGAGTATCGGTACAATATTTGAGATTTTCAACTTGAGTTTAATCGTCTACATTAAATCCATATGAAATAAGAATCTTTACCTATTTAGCATTATTGGATAGAAAAAGTAAACAATTATAATACATATGTGGTGTTGTCTTATATTTCGTTAATATACGTAGTTCAAAATAGTGTTCTAGGTTCGAATTAATTCGAATTCTAAAATTCGAATTCGGCCCTAATTTAATTAAGAAAACGCTTCTGTTCTGAGGAACGATTGAATGGTAGAGTCTCTCTAGAACTAAGTTATAGTCGCATTTAAAAAGAGAGATAAATCTCTCTTATTTAATTTTATCTATAATTTAATTGTGTCTCTCATTTAATTGTATCATTAAATGCATAAAACTAAAAAACATTTTATATAAAGTAGATTGCCAAAGCTCAAAAGTTCAAAACGCTTTCACTGTTAAAAAGTTATCCAAGCATTAACTCTACAAACTCTACATCTTGGTCAACAAGTAGTAGTGAAAAAACATTGGTGTTAACGTTGTGTCCAAATGCCCCTTAATTTATTGTTTAAATTCATATAGTTTACGAAATTTAATAGTTTGTTAATTAGTGTGACAATGAAATAAATCAGTAACATAATTCAGTACAATTCAGTAACGGACTACATCTGTTTAATGTGTTTTTTAGGCCGATAATTAACGTGTAAAAACATATATGTCAAAGGCATATTAGGAGTATGTTTAGCACATTTGTTGTCCCTTCACTAAATGTCTACATTCTATTTCTCTGTTACGTTACTAATATAGCTTGCACGCGAAATATAAATAAGTTTCCTAATATTATTGTTTATATTCAAATTATAATTTGTTTACTAAATATCTGATATCTAGGAATTTGGAAGGTATTCTGCTGATTTTGTTAGAGTAGGTTAGTGGAAAAAATTTGTATCTTATTTAGTAATAAAATCTAAATGAAAAGAGCTAGACGAATGAAACTGGTTTTTGTAAATCTATTTATCATATCTTATTCTGAAAATTGGAGTTTATTAGCGTTGTTATGACCGAAATTGCCAGGCTTAAAAATATAAAAAACGTTTCGAGGAAAACTAAATAACGCTGCTCTATGTGGGAGCACTGTCTTGCCCCGAAATGCAATAAAAGTTGAATTCTTATTATATCCCACACATTTTGACCTGGAATAAAACCACCTACGTATTAATCCATTAAACTATATTTTGCTTCATCTCACCAAAGAATTTTAATTATTATTACTAGTAAAACAAAAGTTCTTTTAACAAAGCGCTTTTATAAATAAGAGTTTAAATGAATATCTATAATAAACTTCAGAGATGCCGACATTGGCATTTACACAAACATATGTCAGACATAGTATCACGTCCATTTACTTGATTTATTAGCATCTTAATTCGAGTACCTCGCGAGTCGTAATACCTAGCATGATGCATAGGTCTTTGAACCTGATAATTATAGTCAAGGTAGCCTTATACTTAAGGTAAGCCTGAGAGACTGTATAGATATATTCAGAATCCACGCTTAAAGTTGTTGTTTCTTCAAACACGTGCAATTTTCAACCACAGTAACAGAAACAGGCGTTAAATAAATATATTCTATATAGAATTCATATTTAGAATACACGCATAAAGTTGTCGGTTTTTGTATCCTATGCAATTTCAATCATAGCAACAGGCGTTAAATAAATGATGTCCTAGAAACAAACCCGTTAAAAATCTGTCAAAATTTTTCAGCTGTAACATTTTGCAAGGATTAGAAATGGACTTCTTCTGTTACATACCGATGGTTAAGGGATAATGAAACGAGGTAGAATGGTGAAATTTTATTGTAACGATACCTCTACATGGCGCTTCTGGGCAATCTTTATCTAAAAAAATCCTGTTATCACGAATCGAGTAAAAAACTAAAAACTCATTAACAAAACGAGTTATAATTTCATGGGTGTTTGGCGGTAGTATCATGAGCATTACTGTTACATAGTGTTCAGTGATCTTATGGCGTCTTATTTACATCTGTTTATTGTTTCTCTTTGGTAAGTTTTGGTTGGAGATTAATATCTTCATTGAAGCTGTGTGTAGCATCCCTTAGTTTTAAGGAATAACAATTAGAAGCCACAGTGTCACAACTGGACTTATCTATACATAACGAAGGGTAAAATGTTATAATTTGGAGTATGATATGAAATCTTATAAGAAATACTGAAGTATCAAACTTAGAATAAAGTTATTTAAATACTGTAACTTGAGTCAAAGGCCCTTGTTTGGCGGATTGTTGCGTCAATGGTGTTAAGTTACAAGACAGTAAGAACACAACACAACTGCGGATTTATTGCGCGATCCAATGCTTTCCCGCGTGCGAATCGAGGGCACGGCCTTGCCCTCATTCTGAAAATTGGCACATTTTTTTTCTATTCTTTGAACCACGGCCAATGCATACGGTTTCCAGGTTTGTTGTCCCACGGTGAGAGACGAGAGTGAAATTTACAAAGTAACAGATACATATTAAACAGTGTATTAAATTAGATTTATTCAGATTTCAATATACAACAGTGCTCCGGATAAATATTGACTCTTCGTTTGATAAAGGAATAATAAATATTAATGGCTTTTGTTCTACAAAGAACATTGCAATGAGGACTTTTATTTTATAACTTTTTAAATCCATTCTATACGGTTCCAGGGGTTTATAAACACATACTTACATTTTGTTTTAAATACTGTAATAAATCAACAGATGAATATACTGTAACTTAAATATAGTATGTTTCCTCTACAGTTGCTTAAATAAAAATACTAATGTCCTCTAAATATATCTCCTAATTTGAATAACAAAAACTTAAAATAAAATCTTAGATTCACTGTAATACTTTCGACGACGTTGCAAAGTTAAAAGTTTGTAATGTTATAATTGAGCACAATCTCTGCTTGTTAAGCTTCGTAACTAGCAATTACAAAAAGTTTTGTAACATTTCATTGCTCAATCGTAAGAAGGTTATCTATCTTAAGATTTGTAACAAATATAGAAGGGCTACATTATTAACGTTTTTAGATGTAAAAAACATTTATTTGGTCTCTTATATCCAGGTACAAATTTAACGTGCATTAGCATAGTGTTGAAATATACACAAACCAAAAGGCGCGTAGCTTGGAGTACATTTGCATTTTACTCATTTCAGATTATATAGGTATTTCAGTTGAATTATGCGTAATTAAATATCATAAAATATGTAGGCATCCAGTTGAAGGTATGTATCAGATTATTAAATAGTGGAATCGTTACTAAAACTTAATTTTAGTTAAAATAATTATGTCCAAGCAGGTGTTTTATATTTGAAATTTATGTTTCACTCCAATTAGTAAAATACAAAACTCGTGTGACCCAGCAAAACAAAACTTTGATATGTAGTCAGTGAGAGGGGAACTTTCACTCGCCGTAGTCGTCTAGACGTACAGATGAACCTGTTCATATTAATGCACGTACCTCATTATGAATAAAATATATCCTTAAGCCAACGATATAGTCGCAATGTGTTCCTATATCAAACATTTAAATAAATATTTGTATACATTTTCAGTGACGTTGAGAATTAACAATATTAATTATCATTTTATGATAAGAGATTTAGTGTATAGACAAGTTGATACAAAAGTGGGCCCAATAGTGCACCCTTGGAAGTGCCTAATCAATTCTATTAATCTATTTTAGAATTTTCGTTTAGGAAGCTACAATTTTCAATAACATTGAAATTGTAGTATTAACTTCCCTCTTGTTTCTTTTATACTGTATATTCTTAATTTATACCAAAGATAAACTTAATTTTGAGATATAAAACGCCTTCAACGAATTAATTTTTTTAACTAATGTTAGATTAACTGAAACAATAGGCGATGATATTATCTGTGGGAATCGTAAACACGCTCAGAAATATTTAAATAAATAGTCACACACTCATAATTCATTTATCTCGGGTGTGCTATTAACACGAAGAACAGTATTTGAATTTTCAGTAGGTACCTGTTTATAAACAGGTTTTGCCGCTTCCAACTCGGTGTAATTTATTACAACGTATCAGCGAAATTGGATACTTATAACAACGATAAGTAGGTACATTATTTGTATTATTAAGCCTATCAATGTTACCTATATCCTAGTAAACGAGAATGTTGATGTTTGTACCTACATACAAGGAGAATTGAATAGCGTTTTATCCAATGAAAGTATTAGTTTTAATGCTATTCTGGTCTTGGTTCTGGAACTAATTCAATTTGTAAAGCAGCTAATGGTAAGCTGTTTACTACTGCATGTTGTTGACCTGCGTCAGCTATTGAAAGGATGCGTTAGCATTACCGAAGGTTTATATTGGTTAAAATTTGTTATATTAGTACAAGTTTGTGGAATGCGAATATAATGTAGAGCCATATATGTAAAGAAATGAAATATGAGATAATTCCTAAGTTAGCGATTTTTTAAGTTCTTGATACTGACAGTAAGGTTTTGTAAGTTATCAGTTTATGTAGTAAACTTATAAAATATAATTAACGGAATCTCAATCAAAATAAATACTGAAGAAACAGATTTCACAGTTAACGATTTACTCATTGTACACTGTAATCGAAATAAATTAAAGGTTGCATAAACGAATGTTGTTAATCGTACTAATATATCAAAGACGAATTTAAAAGTCCAATTTTGTAATTCAAACGCGACAACCAGAATTAATTATTGCAGCAATCAAAATGTCAATGAATGCATTTGACCGCAATGGAACGACTGACAAAATAACGTATTGTTTTAATAACATAGTAAATCAGCTGAGCGGATGACCGCCATGCGGGCACACCGCGACTCGTGCGGGCGGGCCGCCCTCACCGCCTTGCTGAACGACACTTTCCAACTTGCACGCTATAAATATTCAACGAACATTTTGCCAGCAGCCGGCGCTCTCACCGTGCTGGTTTCCTGCACCTATCATAATACACTTCGGATACCCACCTATATACAGTTTGGGCTCAATTTTGACGACCCGCTCTCGTACTCTGCCAGAAATATAGACGGCTCGACGGCTCGCGCGTACACTCGCGCTCGTGTCTCATTCATCCATCACTGCACATCCGCACCGAACGGAGATTCACGATTTCACTGTCACAGCACGCGACGGCCGACCGGCTCGCCGGAGTCAAGGCACGCACCAGCGCGGATGCTTCGGACGCGACAATCACTGCAGCGACGGGGGCCAACCGACAGCGTGAGGTGAAACCGCCGAGGACCGAAACCGCGACGCGAGGTCGTCGCGACCTCCACGCTCGAGAGCGTGAGAGCCGGCGAAGCCTGAACGGTGGCAAGCGTGCGGATGGAAGTGCAGCGACAGTGCGGAGAGAGCTGGACGAGACGACGCGCGTGACTCGCCGCCGCCGACTGACGGGGCGCGCCGCGACGAGCCTCGCTTCACCACCACACGCGCACTCGCGCACACTCGCGCCGCCCGCGGCCCGCGGCCGGGACGCGCGGTGCCTCGCGCCTCGCCCGCCGCCCGGCGCCCGCTCGCCGCTACGCCGCGACACCGCCGACACTTTACGCTCGCGCCTTGCCGGACGCTCCGATCCGATATTTTAAAATTTTCATTCCAAATTTGACTTTAAAATGTCACCGAGTCCGCCGAAGCGACGTGGGCCGATTCCTGCCGATGGGTTGAATATTTACAGAAATACGTATGTTGCGACGTCTCGGTGGACGGATTAGTTGCGCAGTGAATGGACAGCGTGTAGAAACACCGACGGCGCATGCGCCACGCACACTCCGAAACTCGTCTCTAGCAACAAATTCTTGCAAGTGTGTATTATGCACTATGTTATTCAAAAGTGAAACGGTCACATTGAAAATAAGTCTGCGGAGCGCTCTACATAGGCTCTACGTCGGCGAGCGAAATATTAAATTGAGCTTTTAGGTTATCCGAATGAGATATATGGCTCTACAATATTAATCTGTGCAGCCGTTTCTTGTCCTGAAGCGCAGAACAAGCCCATACGAGGCGATAAGGTCGTAGGTATGCTTCAGGTGTGATGCTACAAATTGCGCAAATAGATGTTCCAATGAACTCGTTTAATAATAGCGGGCGTAGTGAGGGCGTCACTGAGTGACTGAGTGAACACTCCACTGGCCGCTCGGCTATAATGCGAGACACGCTCAAGGTTGCTAGAACACGTACGCCGTCGTCACGCACCGCGGTAGCTGAAATCTCACTAGAATCTTGAATGAGATAATTTCATCACGTCATTAACTTTTTAAATTACGAAACGGAGCACGCGTAAAATCTTTTTAAATTTGCCGCATCCTATCCGGTTGCATGCTACGTTCTTGCATACACACAATAGATAATACCCACTATAATGACCAATGTGGCACAGATCTAATTGTGGTGATGGAGGTTAAGTAACTTTGATTAATGTAGATCTTTTACGTTAAAGTAGTAGAAATTCTGTGTTTTTATAATTTCAAATATGAAAGCATACTCTCCTGCGCTGTGCAGATTTCTTCGGAACCTTCCGAATTTACGAAGAAGTTTCAGCCAGAGGCTGTGACATTATTCCCATCCCTCTTAATTAAATGCAGTTTTTCATACAGAGGCCATAGTGTGACGTGTTATTAAGGCACTATGATAGTATGCAAAAGCGATTTCATGGCATCTCATTGATGGTGATAAGTCTCTTGATTTATAGGTATTCGGCATATTATGTTTATCACGGAAATGCAGTATCATCTTTGGATGATAGTGCATTTTCTATATATTTCTATAGACTATCATCTTTAGTTCTTAAAGCAATATGTAAAATTTCCACAAAGCAGTATAAGGATAAGTGCATTTGATTCATTTTGTAAGATTCCACAGACTCGTAGAAACCAACAAACATACCAAGTTAAATAAAAACTTGTAAGAAATAAGTCTGCAGTCTGTTTGAATGGCAGAAAGTAAACGAAATGGAAGCTTCTGATTCAGCGTCGATTGATATGCAACTGGAACGAAGAGTTATCTGTAAACTTAGCCCCACAATCAACCAATGTATCGTGGGTGCCGTGAACAACACGTAAAGATAAGAAAACACAGCTAGACCGAAATCAGTAATTTTATATCATCATTCAAATTACTACCTAGCTGGGAATCGAACCCGACACCATTTGAATGACGATCAGGTACAGTAACAATTTGCCATACAAATTATACATCTATCCATGTAAAACTTCCAGAGGATATGTCTTAAAATAATTTTGTCATTTAACAATCGACCTGCACGTTTCTTTATTCGAGGATATGTTAAGAGTGCAGGGCTGGAATCTGCTATAATAATGAGAGCTTATATTCAAAATTTTGGACAATATTATTGAAGAGACATTTGAAAATAGTCTGTCAGGGTTGGAAATTGGATTTGTCAGTTCCAAAACGCGACCGACATTGATTTATACATAATTTATATGGGTTGTAAGCTCGGTAGGATAAATTTTCTTGTTACTCTATCAAGTTTTGCCGCTATCAGAGTTTAAGAGTTTTTAATTAACATTATTAATTACTTTGTTGAAGTTTATTCTTTAATCATCTATCATGTTTTTATACTTGAATAAGTAGCGGTGTGCTTGAATAATAAAAAAGGTCACATAAATTAAATCGATGGTTACAGTATTTTCTTGATTCCATCCGATCATCCATCTTCAGCCTTTGCGTCAATCAGACGGGCCCTGAGCATTCTGAGTCTACTTTTTTTTGATTATCTATGATATAAACTCGCTTTTTTTATAATTCTTTGTTGATGATTATATTTTCTTTATCTTTACTCTATAAGGCTACCTAATAGAGTTTTATTTTAAAAAGGTCGCTTTTGCAAGTACGTTTATGTAAATTGATAACTCATATATATTTTTCTTGACATTCATATACACTAGCAGAACATAAAAAAAAGGAAAATGAAATGTATTTTTTTCGTAACACTGGCTGGTTATATTACTTTATTTATGACTAATTTGAAAATGGAACATTAGCCGACGGTCACTTTTTTCATTCGTTTGTTTTAATTTTTCATTCACACAACTCTGTTATTGATCTGTAAACAACGT
Organism: Calpodes ethlius; assembly: GCA_018251375.1. NCBI lineage: Eukaryota > Metazoa > Arthropoda > Insecta > Lepidoptera > Hesperiidae > Calpodes > Calpodes ethlius. The sequence continues at coordinate 21,824 of DWPA01000052.1, forward strand.
TTTTTTTTTTGTTTTAGAGCCTGAAGGACATACTAAATGAAAAAAGGGATCATATAAAGGTCGCTATGAATATCAATGTCATGAGTCCATGACCTTTGGATCTCAACAATATTCAAGTTAATGCAATTTTAAAACTTATAAAAGATCTTTATTTACCGGCGGCCTGTCGCAGGACATGGGTCTTTTTTGTATGGACTTGTAGGTTTGGGTTCAGATTAAAATGAAAATATTTTTTATACGACTTTTGTTAACCTTCCGTAAAAGTTTTATAACAGCGGCTATGCTATCACAATATGGCGGGAGGTCATTCCTATTCTTAATTTGATCATATAATACAACTTAATGATTGCCACGTGATCAAATGATGATAATAATTAGGTAGGTACGTAGACTTAACTAATAACTTAACAAGATTTTTTTTCGGTATTACATTCTACACGAGTAATATTGTGATGTAGGTGCACAAGACACTATGAATATTATTCTCCAGTTTCCAACGGAAACGTTTTTGTAACAAAAAATAAAATGCAAAGATAGTCCGCTATAATTAAACATGATTGTCATTGTAAGCATGTGTATGTGCAGTTATTTTCGTACCCAAGTACAGAGTTAGTGACATTGGATCGAAGGATGCTAAAAAGAAATATGAAGCGAAAATTGTCACGCCACATCAAGCTTGGGAGACAAATCGTTCTTAAACTGACTTTAGGTCGCATATTTTTACACAAGCCAATCTTTATTCTTATTTTATTTTCACTTTTACAGTCTTTTATTTTGTTGACTTTCAACTTACGAACAGATTTCACGCTATTTCTAGTATTATTAAATGGGATTCAAAGTCTAGAATTTTGGGTATATTTGAGTTCAAAAATAACTAAATTAGAGATACAAATTCCATACTATTAAAAAGATAATCGATACTAATAATACAGTTGCAAAAAATAAACTCTTTGGTATATAATGATATTAGTGTTTCACCTAAGGCACGTGTTTCACTTAATATGTTGAAATTTCGTTTTCTCATGTGTTGTGGGCTATTGTAGAGTATATTCTTCCACGTTGTTCTAGTGTACGATAAAAAATAGGGCCTAAGCATATTTTGAAATTCCCCATATCGGCTAGTGGATTGCGTGTACACCACGATAAGTCTGGGAATCCACTTTAGATGTGTGAGGTAGCAAATCGACGTGAAAGGAAATAACCCACCAATGGGATTACTTTATATTTCCAGCCGCGCGTAATGATGCAATCCTATTGGAAGATTTTTTCTCGCAAGCCGATGGGTTACCTCGCAAATCTCAAGTGGATTCCCAGGCTTAGTTTTATACCATCCTTTAACCATATGCATTTTGCACATTCACACTTTATTTTTAGTCACTTTCCCGTCTTATTGGTATGAATTAATAGCAAAACAGGTTATTTTTTACAAACATTTTCGTTAAGAGGATAATTTGAAAGTCATGTAGCATTTCTGAATTTGTCAGTCACAAGATGGGTGCTGCAAAAACATGAGACACCAAATTTAGTAAAGAAATCGTAATATTTTAAAACAAATACACATATCGTATTTGATGAAGAGGATTGAGCAACGCGGCTCTTAATTGACAACACGTCCAAACACATCTGCGTCCACTGCCAAATTACATAAAAACACAAATACACATTTGGATTTTATGACTGACAAGCGCATTCTTGGAATTATGAGGAATTGTGATTTCATTTTTCATGCAATTTATTTCCATAAACTAAATTCTGGTGAAGCCAATCGTGATTTCAATAAATCATCTCGAATGAAAGATAAAAAATAAAATAAAGTTGAGTATGAGACGAACAAATCTATATTATTGCTTCATTTTAACAAAGTAATAGCTTTCATATTTTGCTACAATCAAACATTTTTGATAAGCAATTACTTTTGCCGGACAGTTTTTTACGAAACAGTGAGTAGTAGATAATTTTTAGAAGACCTCCACCTAGTTAACTAAAGGATCTGAAGTAAGATCAAGGGCCCTCCGAAACGAAAGTAGTTTAAAGCGGTAAATTTAATAGTAGAAATAACTAGTTTCTACCTATTAATAGCAGCTTAGTTGAAAGCAAACGCAGTCGTTTAAACGACTCACCGTCATCCCTACTGAAGTCTAGTGAAAAGGATGCGAGAAATGCAGCGTTCTAAATGGAGCAACGGACAGGACACTGAACAGTATAATGTCCACACAACGACAGCTCTGTTCGTCGGAGGTGGCCGCCCGCACGAAATCTGTTTCCGGCGGCGACTGGACCATATTGCCAGAATCACTTTGCAAATCGTGCAAATCGGGACACTAGAGACTTCATAGATATTGTTCCTTAACCTTAAGGTAAATTACTATGGCATTTTGATAGTTTGGAAACGATTGATCTGAAGATAACAGATGTGCAAAATATTGAAAATGGTCAATAGACACAGATAGCTTCTGATATGTACAATTCTAAATGTTAGTTTTCGAAATTGTACGAAACAAATAATTACCGAATTTAAACTTTTTAAAAGTAATTGCGCCAAAAATAGGTAAAAATATGTTATGAACAAAATCATACATCTTGTATTATTAAAGTTACTAAAAATTTTGTATGATCGATTTTATCTTAAGTAAGAATTTATTGAAGGACATACTTCGATATATATACATATATACAATAAACTATAAAAATAGACGAAAACAAAAATTCACATTGAAATGGACATTGAAAACGTAAACGTTCTCGAGTGCAGACGAAGTATTCAAAAATGCACTTTTAAGTTAAAAATATCAAATATGCATGCACGTAAAACTTTCAGCGGCGAAATGTGCGAGCGATGCTCATCATTTCGATTCATCTGATTAGCCATATGAAGTGATAGATGATATTGTACTAAATAAGCTGTATGATATTGTATTTTACTCTTTGATAATCTTTCTTCACTTGGAAAGGGACCATTTTTATGTTTTATGATTTTATTTAAAGGGGTCCCCCTTAGAATGTAACTTTTTTCAACTTAGGCTTTATCAATTTGGCAATTCTGTAAGTATAAACGGCAACTTCGCCCTTTCATAGGGTTATTGTAATGATGTTATCTAAATATTATGGTTTTTCAATTTGTCATTTGTATGATTTAATTTTATATGTGTAGTATATAGATTTGATTTATATATCTGTGATTGCTATTACACTGTACCGGTAAGGAGTTCTGCTTCCTTCTCAATCCGTCTGTAATTACGTAAAAAGAGTTGAATGGATTTAGATAATTATTAGTGGATAGATAATTTATAATCAGAATTAAAGGATGACATGCTTTTCATCCCATGAAATAAACCGTGTAAATATTAAAAATTAAAGTATTTTCTACTTTTATGCATGAGCTAACTTTGAAATTACTATGCCATATTTTTTTAATAATAACATAGTTTCATTTCTCTATCTACCCAATTCTGAAGAATAGGCAAACAAAATTGTGAACAGAATCTAGTATATGGTACTTGTAAAAATATTTTCAAACACATAAGTAAAACTAGTTGTAATAAATGATGTATCAAACACATATGAATTACCGTGACCATTAATATCGGGTACCATTACTGGTTATGCTTTCTTATTAGATAAATTTGCAGTAGAGAACATAAATTCATGATCGCCTGAGTTGTACAATGTACAAAGTACATCATGGTTCGAAACGATTAAGCGCTGCTGTTATTTCGTTCTCTTACACCACAATAAATTAAATGAAAACTAAAATTCGCAGCAGGGCGTAAGAACAAGATACGAATGTAAAGAACGTGTTCGTTGTTCAACAATTGGAGACCAAAAATCAAAAACAAATATTAAACAAAACATCACCAATCGAATACGCAAAACAGATGTAAATTTTAACAACCGGTGTTCTTTTTGAATTTGAACACATAATTAATTGACACGAAATTGTATCTGGTAGGAAAAGGTTGAGAAATATTCATGTCTTAGAAAAATGTTAGATAACACTTTTAAAATAATCACAATAGTTATTTTGTGGTAAATCTGAAAGGATACGTTAGGATCGATAATCCTTTTTTGTTTTTCAACATAAAACGTGGTATGGCATTGAATTTTGAATGGATAACAGCAAGTAATGAATTGACTACTGTAACCATATATCTGTATTAAGTGTAATGTGTTGGTTTTTCGAGTAAGCAGACGTCAAACGCGCAAATGAGTCACTTGATGGTAAGTGGTCATCATTGGCTACGGCCGCCAATAACACTAAGGACGTTACCGATGCAGTCAAGAAAGGAGAGAGAAGACAAATCGAAGAATTGGGCTTAATGTTGCTCGTTATGTCTGAGCAATAGATGTTAAAATGTTTAAATATGATAGAAGCTCAATATTACAGTATTGTACAACTTTATCTATATCTACCTATCTGTCAGCCTTTGAAGGTCCACTACTGGTCATTGGCTGACTTTACCTACTACTAATGCCATTACTAATGAAATGTACATAACAATATTGATATACATTTTCTACCTTTTATATGTTTCAAAATTTTTCAAATTACATATTACATTGTTTTATAAATATTTTTGAAATTAATCATTAATTTAATTATCCAGAAATAATATATTAGCAGTCACTTTTACGTTTACTTTGCCTTTAATAAATTTGAGTACAGTAACCTGATATTTTCCTTATATAAGCTAATCCGATACTTCAGATTCTTTAAAATGTACGCCACCCTACTCAAGTCGGACCGTCATCATCGACTTGTCTGAAGTAGGCAGAACGTCTCTCGTAGACAATGCCACATAAACATAGATGTTTCAGCAAGAACTCACAAATATTTTCATTGCCTGGAAACGAAACAAACAGTCGTAACTGACTACAAACTTGCCATTACGACGGACGGACGAACTCCCAAACGAGGCAATGAAACAGTATTCACACAAAATTCTAGGATTTTATGAAATCCTGGTAATATGTTGTAAGTGTTGCCCGTAGGCAGGAGTAAAACTAAAATTGTTGTTAGGTTTTCTTCCTGAGTGTTGTGTTTCTTTGAAAAATCGCACGTTTCGTGAGTTGCGGATAATTGGTTTTGTTGTATCAACTACAAATGAGTTAAAGCAAGAAAATTAAACTATAGTATTATCAATCTATAGATAAACTTACCTTGTTTTGAATGTTCCTAAATATTCATAGTTATTCAGAATATTATTCATCTTTGCCTTTGAAAAGTATAAGGAGCACCAGCAGCACGTTTCTGTATTAAATATCCATTTTGTGTCCATGATGGGGTATTTGTTGCAGCCAACTGGTTGAAACAGCCATTTAATTAAAGAGCTAGTCCTTTCATTAAATATCAACCATACAATTATTTGCTTTGTTTTGTAGTATAATCGTTATAGTATTGAATACGTTCATCATAACGGTTGACTTAAAAGTAATATCGAAAACTTAACATTAATGGGCCTTTCTTTTAACAGCCCAGTCATTTTACTTAACTGCTATCTCCATGCAGAAGTCAGTGGCAAGCAAATTTACATATGTATATATATTAAAAATATAAGTTTGGTAAGATAACGTGAGGTTAAATTAAATAAAAACCGAAATAGAAATAGCAGCTCTTAGCAACGTAATTGTACTATTGAAAGTAGTGTTCAACCATTCGGGTAATCAACGTTTAGATTTTTAATTGAATGACGTCGTACAATGAAAAGGGTAGCTGTGCAATAGAACAACCATTTGAGCTAGATGCATACCTATAGATACATGCAGATTTTTATAGATTTTATTATTTATTTCTTTTAAATATTCTAATATTTGACCTCGATGTAACTTCTTATTAAATAATTACTATAATATTGATAATAAAGATTTGGGCAAAGTTTCATGTTAGGGAAAAAAAAGATATGACCATTATGACTCGAGTTTACAAACGAAAATTAAAACATAGCTACTTGGTTATATCTGTAGGTAGATATATAGTTAGAAAACAAGACGGGCTACCGCGACATTATCCCCGTAATTTAGGGAACAACATAAATTGTCGGGCCGAACTGTCAAGGATCATGCAAACTGCGCATTACCGCGAGGAAGTATGCAGTCTCTTCATAAATAAGGATCATTTTTCATCCAATTGACCTTCGGATCGTATGTCGATTCGCAGGCTTACGACTTAGGGAGTTGAGGTACGGAGTCAATGACCGGGAACGCTCAATAATTTCGGTATTTGAAAGCTGGTCATTACCCACCTTTTTTGGAATGACTGGTGATGCTGGACACTAAATTGGCTTGTTGAACCTAAATAATTATAATTAAGGTTAGGCACGGTGTGCACACATGCCATTAAATATCAACCGAGATATCAATTCAAGTAATTGTTTGTTTTTAAACAATATTTATTGATCTAATTAAATGGAAATTTTAAATATAATTAGGATGGAATATATATTTTAATACATATATATTATTTTAATCGTATTACAATACGCGATGACTATAAAGGATTTGTGTAAGTAAAAACCTGGTTAAGATCTTTGGTCTCATCTCGGAATAAGACGCTAGAAATCCATAGTTGAAATCAAGAATTAGAAATAGGGTGAATGGGAAGTGAAGGTATGAAGAACGGGTGTAAGGAGCTTCATTCAGCTTTGTTTTCAAATTAACCTCAACCTTCTTAGGGAGCAAGAAGACAATAATGCCATGTTCCGTTTGTTGAGGTCTTGGAAATTATTATCACCCAGTCCAATTACGTCTCCATCCAGGAGGACTCTGTAGCAACATGGTGGTACTTAACTACCCAGGTAGCTCGTCATCACGTATGACTTGATACTTGAAAATACGTGACAGCCCTGACTACTCGGTTTTTGGCGGTTAAGAAAAGTTATCTCACGATTCTATCCTTCCCTAATATCGATCTATCTATCTATTAGCCTTTATAAGTCCAGTGTTGGACATAGGCTTCCCCTAATTTGCGCTACTCAGACCGGTCCTGAGCCTTCTGAATCCAGCGAATACCCGCTGTCTTCTTCAAAGAAAGTGATAATTCAATCAATACGTTTTTAACTTAAAAAAATATATTTCTATATTCATTTGCACTTCCAACCATTTTCCATCGCAAAAAGCGTCTTTAAAACCGTATTCATTGTTGATGTTAGACCTGAAGATCTAAAAAAACTTAATTGCAAATTACGCTAAAGCTTACCAAGGCGAAATAATTGCTGCTTCTCCATCTACCTACTCTTAGCTGAGCTACTTGTTTTGCGCGTGAGACTTTCAATTAGCACCTGCGGAGGTCACAGCCTCCTTACCCTTTGGCGCCTGCGCAGCCTACGCACCTCCCACGTGCTCCTAACCAAATTGTAACCGATCTGTCTCACCAAAAAATATATTATCGCTGTTAAAAAAACAAGTTTTCTATGTAAATGATACATTATGAGATTGATATTTATGATCGGAGACTGAGATAATTGTGAAAATTATACAGTTGTGGAAAAAAATACTTAAGAAGGGACGACATAAAGAGATAAATTTATGAATCACTAATCAATTTATGACTTGAGACATATACGATAGTTTAAGAGTATTTATGTAAATATTAAAAGGTTAATGAGGAATACACATATGTTACTAATAAGTGAAGCGTGTGTATATATTTAGTAATGGAATGTATCTAAATATGTCATATTTTTATCCCTTATTTTTTTTATATTTACGTAATTAAAAAAAAGAACAGTCGACTGTAGAATATATAGGTACTTCGATAAATTGTCCATATGTATCGGCAAGTTCTATACTGAATAAAAAAAATCTAAAACTATCATTCCAACTTTATATTTCTAATTAGGATCATGTTTTATGTCTAATTAAGGTAATATTACGTTATATTTTTACAACAATTATTTCAATTACTGTGTATAAAATAATTCGATGAAGAGTCCCCTACGACTATCACTCGCCGCCAGTCAAACAACTGGCATACAGATAAATCAACAAACGAATAAAAAATGCACACTTCGCGATTGTATAATTATGAGGGAGTTTGATTTATGCACCGATATTTATTTAACAGCGGGTGTTGTAATGTAAAAACCTCCATTATTACTCGAGTGAGAGACCGATTCGGATATGCCGCTTTGTTAGTTTCATGTATGTTATTATTATTTGATAGCATCGCATCTAATTAACAGGATCCAATCTAATCTGTTAAGTATTACGCGAAGGGAACCTTGTACCCCTATTTAAGAGTTATGATGGTACGTAGGAGTCTCAGATTTGGTGTAGAAAAGTTTATAATAAGAAGTGCAGAAGGTCAAATTTTAAATAATCAGTTATAAACATATTTACTCCAAAAAAATATGATATTGAATAATGTGTAATAATAATAATAACGACGAAATTACTATTTGACAATTAAAATTACGAGTTTAGATTGCAAATTTGATCTGAAGTTTTGTTTTATTAAACTGATAATTACTCCATTTTAATTTACATTACTGGTCACAGTAGAAAATAAATGATTTATTTTGTCAACAAACAAAATGAACATAGAATATATTGTGGACTTTACTTTAATACGTAAAATCCGAACGAGTATCGAAATAAACTTGGAATGTTTACGCGCAACCTTTTGACTGTTATTTTTTATTTTGTATCGTTTTATCCAGTATCTCTATGACTGCATTTGGATACGTTTAAAATTATTGGATTCGACTTCATAAAATCGGTAGTCGGTGCAAGGTCAGAATAAAAAAACAAAGTACCTACTTGAAATATGTTAATCCAAGGACCGGCTACCTGTTGTCCCTCTACGAAGGTATCGTAGTCACTTTATAGTCAACCTTCTGAATATACTTTTAACAGTTTTGATTTTATTGTGACATTACTGCTTCTTGCAAGCTTTTTTTAACTTGCAATGTTAATTAGTTACTCAGTGTGGGTCAAATCTCGCAAGCTAAATTAAATTTACTTGTTGTTATCGTATGAAATTTAAATTTGCATATTGTTTTATTAATATACTCAAAATAAGTGCTGTTAATTATTAAGTATCAAACTGTTTTAAATGTCAAGGTCATCTTAAATTTAATTCGTCAATTGTAATACAGAGTAATCAAGTTAAATTCGTGTAAATAATTTAGTTTATATTATTTATACTTAACTTTTTCGAACATCTCCAGTTATTTAGCACAACTATTAGAAAATGTATCAAAAACATATTATATTTGTTAGAATATTGATCTGTGTGTGTAAAACGGTTAACTATGAAAAGTTATGGTCAACAATCTGCCTACACGCGTAACGAACCAGAGACCTTTAAGAGAGACCGACACTAAAACCACATTCAACGCTTGCATAACAGTGTTGCTTGAAGGAATTTTCATGACGACAGAATAATTGGCTGAGGATAACTGAAGTTATCTCAACGGAAATGCATTAATCTCCTAACATCTATTAGAATCTATTTTTAAAACTTTTGCGTTCTTGTGAGAATTTTTTGCATCTGCATCTGGTATTAAATGTCCAGTGCTACTTTTGAAGTCAGTCACAGATGTATTTCCACTCATTACTAATTACTACTCATCATCATCATACTTACTTTAAATGTAGCCAACAGTAGTACAGAAGTGTCGTGAAGTAATAGCTCCGTGAAATTAGCAGGTGTGGCGCAATCCCCAGCTTACAAATGCTCTACTAACTGGTATCGTATTATAATAACTAAGAAAATTAGCATTTAGAAGCTTAATAGTTAAAGCGTGTCAATCGTTAAAGAGAAAAACACTGGTGGCACACAAGTTAGATGACAGCAGGTGACAATATTTCATTGAGTCGCTATTTCTTTAAAATATTTTTTTTTTCGAAATATTTATGTGTTATTATGAAATAAAGTGTTATATGTGTCGATGCGAGCTCGATCTATTGCTAATTAATAAATATTTCAGTTTTGTTTTTGCATTCTTTAATAACAGCTTTTCATGTTACTTTTCCTTTTAAAGTATTTCTGTGAAAGTACGAAGTTTGTAAAAGTATTGATAACGTCGAAGCTCTTGTGAAACAAAACGAGGGGTAACGTTCTCCATTGTCAATCCGCACTGAAGCACCGTGAACTACTCCACAATAACCAAGACCACTCCATGTCAATAAAAACAGCTAATAACTGGAAACAAAGCGTCACAGAAAATACTAAACAAACGAAGCAGAAATCTATCATAGTTAATTCCAGTGAGTAATTGAAACGATCGTAGTAAACGCGTCGCTACACTCATATCGGTTGTGGAGCCGAGCAGGATTTCCTTTTTAGAGCACGCGCAGCTCTGGCCCTATTGGGTCACTGTGCGAGTTGTGAGACTGCTACGGTAAAGATCAATCCACATTAATGCTGGCAAACAAGTTGTATATTCATCAGAGTAGAGACCTGGATATTGCAATCTTTATAGTATAAACATTCAATCGCATACTGACAGCAAATTCACTATCTTGTGAACACTTGATTAAACAAAATGGTACATAGTAGTTAAATATTATTGAACAAAATTATTTAAATTGTCTACTTGATGTCTCCGTGGTAAATGTATGTACTCTAGGAAAATTATTTAAACTTTTTTGTTATTTTTTACTAAGTATGTACCTTACTAACTACGTTAACGTAAATCATAAAATTAATGTCATTATCATAGACTAGTTTTCGTCAGGTCATTAAATAGACTTGTTGCAGTGTAGCATATTTTATAATTTTTTTCGAAGTTCCCACGGGAGTGGGTAAGTTTCAAGCGTTTTGGAGTTACCTATTTTTGCGCATAGTTGCTATTTTCGTTCCTAAAGTAATAATTGCTGCGGTAATTTAGAGCAACAATGAAGTGTGACCGAGCTAACTAGTACAATTTAAAAAAAAATCAACATTATGATGTCCTTTGTGTTGATATTAATTTGACAAAGGGTACTCGACCTTGATAGCATATAACAATAAATATTTAATTTCATTTTAATGTTTTTCTAAGACATATTTATTAAATTGTACCGTACAACCTTTCTTATCTGTATTGGCATTAATTAATCATTGTCATAATCTCCGTCACCGTGTGAGGATAAAGCCATAAAAAAAAACCCAAAAAAAACTGTTAGCCTATACCTGGTACCTTCTCACATTTATGTCTATAAAGTCGTATTATTGTTATAAGGCGAAATTAACACGATATAAAATTTCATACGCGACCTAGACGGGATAATAAACGACATGCTTAGATCAACCCAAATCTTTGACCCGATTCGATGTAAACGAGCCATATTGGGCCCACGAGTACGTGACATCATTAATAACTTACTTCGAGAGTTGGTGCAGTGCACAGTGGCTCTGGATTTGATTCATCATCTGATTCTGTTATAAAGCTTGATGATGAAGAGGCAACTGGCAACTTAAGTGGCATTTGGGATAGACTATAGATCATTCTCATAGTCCAGCAGTGGGACAATTACGAGTTACAATGCTAATGAAACACCAAATGTTTGATTAAAAACTTTAGTATAACTTGTTATATCGTGAGGGTCAAACCTTGCAAGCGAAATTGGATTTACTTCTGGTTATCCTAAAAGGTTTAAAATTTACATATTGCTTTATTTCGGTGATAAGCATGGCTTGATACCGCACTTAGGGTTGGCTTCAAACAAACAACTTCTAAACGGTAAACAACATGGTGACTATCTTCCTGTTTTAGTACACTAGAAATACAAAAGCGTTATGAAAGTATTCAGTTATTTTTAAATTAATAGCATTAAAGATAGAAAAAAGACTGATGGCAAACGTGAGTGTGTTGATAACTCGCTTTATCAGTGTAATGTCTTCATAACTTATATTGTTCCGGAAACATCTAAACAAATAAATAAAATAAGGAAAAATCTAAATAGATCTTCTTAAGCTCATATTATTATTTGCACGACATCAAAAGCCAATGAATCGTGATTCTCGTTTACATTCGTCATATTTCCGGAGTATATTATACTATAATGAATATGGAATGCGAGGTCTTTCTTTAAATAGATAAAATATTGTTTATTACCCAGGCCCACGTCTTTAAGTAACGGGAAATGGACCGCTAAGGGTCGATAGACGAGTTAAAAACCATGACCCATGAATATTTGTGCTCCAATTTTGTGTAACATAAATTATGTGTTTCGAGTTTATAATAATGGTTATAAAGTTTGTTTACTGGCATATTTCGGGTTTTATTTTGAATGACGATTACAATATTACCATATAATAAATAAACATTTATGGTAATATGTTTATATCAAATAGATCAATTAGCAAAGTAAATTTTCGTTTTTAATATATGAAGGTTTTATTAACTTATTTATACTATAAACTATGGTGACTGGTACAAATTGAGTTGGAAAAATCCGTACATTTAAGGATTCATTCTCATTTAGACGAATAGTTATTATTACTGTATCGTAAATTATTTTTTTTTTTCAACTACATGTACATCATCTTAAAAGGACAATAACAAATTAATGCAGGAATATATTTGTTTGCATTTCAAACATTATCACAATGGAATGGAAAAATTCTACCGTTTGCGAAAGACTAAGAAACTGGGAGAGGGGGTTTGCTCCGGTAATTTTGAGTCGTAACGAAGCGTGGCTACTTATAGTTAGTAGTAAAATGAAAATATTACTAAACAAAATAAATAGCAGCCTCACTACTCCTAAAGTGACACGTGCACTTATTAGTCATTAGTCAAATGTAATGTTACTTGTGACAGGGCAATTAAGGCAATAAAAACTGACTACGTTTGGTCAAACGTATCTACATAAAGAGTTCAGTACAGTAAAGGTTTTAAAATGGTTACAACAACTATAGTTAATTTGTTATTAAGTTTAAGTTTTCTCTGTGCTTTAGTTTTAGATTATTTTCAAAACACAATATATATAAGTTCACATATGTACTTCATTTGTTTCCATAACCAATTCAGAATGGCGCTTGTGTAGGAAAAGAGAGAAAGAAACTCCTCGGCACGTTTTATTAGAACTACCTGGGAAACCACATATAATACGACAATAGCATAATCTCTAAATATTGTGGCTCATTGCCAAACAATTTCAGTGACAACATTAGAAATAGCCTATAATAAATTGATGAATAGTATTAAATTTTGTCCCGACTCAATATTTTAACTAACAGATTTTATATTTAAAAAGTATTATTTAATTTGCAATATTTGTTATTTTGTTAATATGTTTGTTTAGATCATATGCTTATCTAAATAAGAACTACTCCCTCTTAGCTTATAACTTTGAAGTTCCATACATTTTTGTAGTTCCGATAACAATACATCTTTATAACCTATTGATCTGATACTACACTTAGGAATGGCTTCAGACGAGAAACTCCTCTATCGTGAACATCAAATCACAGGCACTCATTTTTAGCTTTTTAAACTACTAATTTATTTAAATCGATTATAGTATTAAGCGCTAAACTAGATTTTCAACCGGTTTACGGCCATGATCAATTCTTAGTCAACGAGCTATTGATTAATTTGATGTATAAGATAATATTGTAGCCTTGCAATGAAGTATGAATCTTTTCATATCATTATATGCCTATAAAGAAGTTGCGTAGGAGTACCTGTCTGCTATTATAAACTTGGTATAATGTTTAACATATTTCAAATTGTTATTCTAGCAAAATACCTACTAATATATCATTCTATGCATGAGTGTTAAAGACAAAAATGTTCTTTAAGGGTAGTCCGTTCATAATTTATTTTTAATTTTAAGGATTCTTTTTTTGATCACCTTTATAATCACAACCTATAATTTTCCTATTGTTGCACTCGGGTCTTTTCGCACCGTATGTGCGGAAGGAAAATTTATGTAATGGAAATAAAATCAAAATGATCATAACATTTCAATTATTTCATGAGTCAAATTGTTATAATTTCTCAGTAAATGTAATTTACAAATAGATTTTTTCGGAATACATTAAACGATAAAAACTGACGAGTCCATAAAAATATTTATTTTATACAACGATTTTTTTTTTAACTTTAACTATTACTATATCACTAGTTAGGTAGATGCTAAAAGAAAATTGGATTAGGTGACAAAACACCTGGAGATACCATTCAGCACTTCACCGAGCCACCGATCCCCATTGTCGAAGACAAGCTATTAAAAGAGCTTCGCGTCAGAACCACGATCCACAGTAATGAGGCAAGACTGAAAAGAGAGAGATTAAGGTGGAGTTACATCAATACCTTGAAACAAAAAAAAACAATAAACAACATTATTATATTCGAGCACTTCATACCAAGGTATCATAACCACTTGGATCATGTAACAAACATAATGCAATTACACTGACATAGAAGGATCATGTTCTCAGTATTTAAGCAGACAGAACACCAGACGAGCGGCTTGCAGATTTAAAATACATTTGCAACGTCAAGTGCATCACCGAACAAAGAGCTATTCACATGTTTAAACAGTCTTATACCTATATTAAATACAATACGAGATTTATACCCTTGCGCGTACACGCGAAAATGAGCCTTGCTTACTCGTGACAAAGAACGGTTGTCAGCAGGAAATTGCGTGCAGTATAATTTGAAACATAGTTGAGGAGACCAACCCTTGGTTTATGGCATCGCAAAGAAGCCGCATTACAACGCACTGTTTAATTTATGCGTACAGAACAATCCATGGACTATCTTTAGTGCGATATCAAAAATGGTCAGCTCCATTTATCTCTAAGATGAAACTGATAATTCTTGTTGAGCTAAGCTCGTAAAAGGGCAAAATGCATGTTAGCTAAAACCAAACAGATATTTTTACATAGATATTAGAGTACGTTACTGGTAAATTAAGAAAATGTATCTTAAAAAAACCATAAGATGACAGTATGATCGTATAAAAACAAAGTTGTATTAAAATAAATTAAAACTCGTAAAGTTGTAATTATTTATAATAATCTGACAACAAGGTTTTTATGAATGTTTAAATATAAAAATTATACGAAAAGTTTCGGTTTAATTATTTTAAATCCTAATCATAAAAATAATTACTGCAGTCTACCTGGGTAACTATGAATTACTGTCTTGGATATCTCAACACAACGATTCCTTCAAGATATGTTATTACTCTATATATTAGACTTGTAAATGTTTAAAAAACTTAGGTTTGGTTAGTTAAATGAGATTAAAACAGAAATAGTAAATAGGACGGGGAAAATTCAAAATTACCCGTTTTCACAATAAACACAGTTCAAAATGTTCGTAAAACATTGAGTACAAACTACTTTATCAATGAAATAACTATGAAACATCTTAGAACTTGATATAAATATATGGGTTCGAAATTATAGAGTTATAATCTGAACATTTTTATCGATTCAGACATAAACCATTCACCTCCCAAAGTGAATCAGGTCTGTTTGTTAGTCCGAAACTAGCGCGACCATAATTCATCGGTTTTTAGCACGACGGTCCATCAAACATTTTACTGATCATAAACCGATGCATCAATCTTCAAAGGCGAAATTCGATATACGAATATTATTACGAATTCGGTCTGTACTTTTAAAAGTACAGATGTATGAACAAGAGGATTGTTACAGATTTTCATGGGACGCAATGGCAACTTAATATCAAAAGTTTTATTTCTAAGAATTGGGATTTAATACTGAAATCAATAGAAGACAGCGATCTATCGAACTGTAATTGAGTTTTACAAGAAATAACGACTTTGTTTTTTTATTTCGCACATGTAGAATATGAAACGACGTCTTAAAATACTACTAAAAAGACTAAAAACGGAGCGTGGAAACCTGGACTCATCATAGTTTTTCATAATGCTTTCAAAGGCGTGTGAAGTTTGGTAACCCGCACTATGCCAACGTGGTGGACTATGGTCTTCCTCACATTGTAAGAGAGGATTCGAACCTCGCAATGGGAAAATATTGTGATGACTGTCAATACATGCTTTGCTTTGGAATTTTGAATGTAAAACAATTTGATTTGAGCATTAAGTATGTATGAATAAAGATTTGATTGAATCGAAAACTATATTAAATATTAATAATTTTCATGAATAGTCAGTTCGATAAAATACAAAGCGGATTTCAAATTGCGAGATTTCATCCTGAATGTTACGTTTGGACGTGAAATACGAATGCAAAATTCTTTTGTAAAACACTATTTTTGATTTTACAAAAGGAACAACTGCATACAAGATAAATATTATTTCGGAAATTTCAATGGTCGTTAGTTTGATTTATAAAAATGAGCGCAACGACTGAGCTAAAGTTTATTTCCAGATGTTTTATTTGTTCAAAGATGTACCAGTTTTATCTCACTCTTTGTCAATGTTTTTTCAGGAACCTATGCCAACTTCTCCATTTCTTTAAGGATACCGTGGGATAGGTTTCCTCACGATGTTTTCCTTTACCAAAGCAAGTGATAATTAATTTGTAATACGCATATAACTTATTTGAAAATTATAGATGCGTACAGGATTCGACCTGACGTCCCCACATTCGAGAAACGAACGTTCGAACCACTAGGCTACCACCGCATTGCTCTTTTAACAATATTTTAAATTACTTGAGTTAGTTTACATAGAACATATTTAGGTATTAAAATAGCACGTAGATCTGGCACGGTAAAATTTATGACATTGTCGTAAATACAGAATTGTTTTAAGACGATATTTTAGAGAAGATTTGTAGACAGTTGTACACGATTACAAGTAGGTAAACTGCACAACAGATTAAGGTTTTCAAACTTTTTATTGACTTATAAGGTTATGGTAATACTTGTAACAATTCTTAGTTATTGTCATGATATGGACATCAGTAATACTAAAGACATGATCGATATTCGACGGCCGAGATACTTGGAAAGTTCCATTTAGTAGGCAAACACAAACTTGCAACTCTTTCAGATTGCTAATACAAACGCCAAAATAACTCCTTTCCAAGAACTCCAAATCCATTGGTAAAACAAAACGTTTGATATTAGTACACCATCTCGCCCGTAAAAGTTATTCAGAGAGCTAAATGAAACGACTCATAAAGCAATAAGCAAGTCATATTGAAAGTGCAAGCAGTCTACGAATTTCATTCCTACCACTTGCGACTGGGCCACTGTGCTCGCCAGCAGTGACATCGTAAACGACATAGTGCGTGTGGGCGTTTTATTCCAAAATGTACTCTCGCGACAATATTATAGGTCCATTATCGTTTATCTCTGGCCGTTAAGTAAGTCGTTTAGGGAATCGAAGTACACTATTTATAGACGGACGAGTAGCAAAACCTGTGTAGCAGGATAGTGGACATAATGAAAGGCGAACTTGGATTACTGCCACAAGCATCCAGCCTGAGTGACGGTTTACGGCAATTATCTGGATACCTGCTGGATCGTGAGGTAGAGGAATGTATGTTTTAAAGTTTTTAATTTTGGAAGTTCTTTTGGTGATATTGTTATATGAGGAAAGAGGCCACAGATAACTAATAGTCGATTGGTAACATAAAGAAAAAGAGATATTAGTGTAATTCTTTTATCGTTATTTTTTTACAACCCCGTAGTCTAGTTGGTAGTGAGCCTGCCTGTGAATTAAGAGGTCGCAGATTCGATT
>DWPA01000053.1:0-39163 GCA_018251375.1 Calpodes ethlius
GAACACGGATAGACTTAAGAATTTAGCATTTGTTGTAATAAATAGAAAAGGATGAATGAACGGAAATGTTTGTTAAGTGTTCTAAAATTATAAGTTAAAAAAAATATATTAAGATAATAATTATATTTTTCAAATAAAATATTTCGATGTGAATTAATAATTTATCTGTTAGATATAACTGTATACGTACAATCACCTAATAGTATTATCATTATTAAAACAATCACCTTCGACACAGTGATATAGGACAGGCAGAATGTAATTGTAATGTAAATAGAATACGGCCAGGTGATTACGTCGAACAAACACTATTTAAAGTGAACGTGACTGAAGGGCTCACAAAGGAACGTTTTAAAGTTGCCAATCTGACCCGCAAAACATTTGAACAGGATAACGACATCGTGGGCGAACATACGATTTAAACGTGGTCCTTTGATTCGACCCAGCGAGATGGCTGATAACCGACAAAGCCCGGCTTCATTAACCTTTACCCGCCGAAAGCATTAATTACACTTAATAGAAACAAACAAAACTCGAACAGATAAATGGACTGAGATAGTTATTTAATTGTCTCATCCAAACTGGCGAGGAACGTCGGGGATACAATGGGAGATAAAGAGTTGTTTACGGGCCGCGCGGCTGCTGTGTGGAGATGGAAGGTAGAAAAATCCAATTTCTATTGCCATTGTAATCGCCGAGCTAGTTTATGGAAACAACAATAAAATTGTTTTACTATGATATATTTAGCTGACACATTGTCCACGTTTGAGATTAATTTATATGAAACATTCTTATTTTTTATTTAACTTTTATATCTATTGCTGAACCTTACGGTAGTTATAATAACCGAGATCTTGTTTTAGGGTGAACCACAAGCATTCGTGCTATAATTAAGTAGGTACTTAAATTTGCAATTACACAAATAACGCGGCTATTGTTATTGATAAATTAGAGAGAAGATGGAAGTCGTGTAGTCGTTTCGTTTTAATGAAACAATTTCAAATTCAGATTTGTTCGCTATTTCCGTCTTAACTTTTGTCAAACTTTCCTTTTCTCGTCGCGTCCCCCTTCTAACGAACGATTCGCAAACGAGATCGTGAATACAGATTAATGTTTTGTATAATTGCTTCAACAACAATGTAATTTGCAGCGAACAATCAGCGTTGGATCGAGAAACGGAGCGAATATATCACGCTTCATTATCTCTTCCTGACAACTGGAATCTGGCAGAGGGATAAGGTGCTACTAGACTGAATTTAAGTTAATAATGTTTCACTCGGATTTTCAGCTTTGCAGATAGGAATTAAAAGTTCAATTTTGAACGGCAAATTATTTCGAGACTAGTGTTGTTTAATAGTGCAACAACCTTTCGTAGAAATAGTCATTAATTGCCTAGCCTGTACCTTTTATTATTACAGATTACAAACGACGAGCAAAAGATATCGAAATAAATTCAAAATATATTCAATTATTTAATAAATAACTGAAATAGTATCTGATCCTTATTTTAACAGATAAATCTTGCTTAAGCAAGATTTGTGTTCCGTATGAAGGTCTTGAATGGGCTGAAATGTCGCAGATTGTAGAACGTTTTCTGTCTCCCGAACTGCCAAGTTCTGATATGCAAGGCATGGTTTAAATGGAGACACGTCAAGTGCTGTCCCGAACCCGGTCATATTTCCAACGCTTTTTCGACAAACACGCTTGATAGAGATTGATGATCGGTCACCCCTCGCCCCGCGACCATCGAGCTTATACGATTACCCCGCAAAGGGGATTCGAATATATCCAAATTTAGACCGTGATGGACATTTCTTACGCGGATAACTATCCTGATAATCCCCCGGCGTATCGCGTTAAGTAATCGATCGCATCAGGATATTTTGAGGGAGGTACTTATAGGTTTTTATAATCCGTTTATATCAAACTATATTTTGTTAATTACATTATTTACTTACGATTTTCGAAGACTATTCGTGTCGTATAAAGTTTCGCTTTTGACGTACATTTAGTACTCCGTACATTCCGTACGTTATATCACTTGCCACTTTTATTTTTGCCCAAAACCGAAAATATTTGGCAAAATATTTAGATATTTCGGTACGTAGAATCATTTCATCAGTGAAGGCCGGTTGATTGTGTACGCGTACCGCCCAACTGTAATACCTGGGGCTTTCAAATTTGTCGAAATGTGTCGGACTGCATTCCATTTTACAGTTGTATTGTTTCATTGCTTTGTGCATTTATGGGTCAATGGTATCGTGTTCAATGATATTCATCGTTTATGTAAGGGTATTTCTAAATGGTTATCTGTCCATCGCGTAAAAAGCGCAAGTATATATTATTCCATTGTTCCATATATTGTTAGCGGACGATGGCGATTCTCGCTTGTAAAAAACTTGCACCTTTCCTTTTACATTCAACAGCTCGTGGAGTCCACATCCATTTACTGACGTTGGCATCTGTACACTTTGTACCAATCGAATTATTATACCTGTTTTACCACAAAGTAACAAAAAGGGCCATTTAAAATATGTCGTACATTACAGAAGCTCCATTCGATACGCCATTACTTTTGGATAATTATACATCTCCGGGAATTCTCATAAAAAGTAGTTCCGAACTTTTGTCGGTTGTGCATTTGTCACCGCGATGCACAGCAGCCATCTTGATCCTGAAGAGGCTTTCGACACTGGCTGAGTGCCTCATTCACGCTGGGGACAAGGGCCGTTATTATAATACCTACGCGAAAAAGCGAGCATTTCCCGTTTTTAATTGGCCGTGATTCCGCATAAAAATAATTTAGCTTTTCTCCACTGCATTAATATAGACCGTGAAATGTTAGCAACACATCTAGTCACATGCGTATTGCTTGAACAAAAGGTAATATTAACGTGTGCTCCACCGGGCGAGTTAACGCGCGTTGATAACCGTAGTTAAATGCTAGGGGTCGGGTCGGGAGGCTCGGTAGTGCTCAATTGCGGTAAAATCATATAGGGTTTGAAATAAATCGCGGCGCCTCGGGACAGCTCGCGTTACACACCGATTCGTTATCTGCATTTTAAACCGCCGCCGCCGCGGAGGGACTTGACGTGACATTGACAGGTGCTCGGCGTTGCGTGCGTTGGCGTTCCTTTTCATGATGACGACAGTTTTGATTTTGATTAATCGTTCAAGTTGGCCATTTTACGTACACCATACACAGTAACACACCTGCTCAGGGGAATATTTCAGAAGGGGCGTGCAGTCATCTGAGCTTTTCATTCAAAAGCAACAAATACGACCGCCGTGTAATGCCCTCATATCACATCACTATCACACTATATATATTTACATGTCGAATAATGTTGTTTTACTCCGATAGACATACGTCTAATAAATAGTCAATTTAATTTAGATCCCGAGTAACTGAAAGAGTCAGTTATATATGTATATTACAGCTACGTACCTAATTTTCAATCTATAATTTTCCATTGCGAGGCTCGAATTTCTTGTCATTAGATGGAAGTCCGTCTACGACATTAGACAAGTCCGGATTGGTAGGATTAATGTCTACGTACATTATGGAGAATCCTCAATATTACTGGAGCTTGCTAAGTGATGATTAATTTGTAATATTTACTATGAAAATATTAAGAAAAATATTCAATAGCCTCTGTGTGTGATGTCGGTATTTAAACACTAATCTATATTTGTTGTATCTATGAATTAAAATATTTCTGCACGGAGTAATCAACCTGATGGTTTCTGAATAAAACCTACAAATTTACAGAATTAAAAAGATATAACTACTAAATGAAGTCAGACCCTGTTCCGACTGTGCATTACGCTAAAATCGCTAAAATAGCTTTGGAGACGAACCCACCCGGAGGCACATTCCGGCATTGGGTGTATGCCTTTGTGCCTAAATAGTCGCGTATTAAAGAGGGTATCTTTAAGTTTTTTGCTAGTGTGGCCTCCTTTCCGTAGGGTTCCCGGTAGGGTTGCCGTCACCCGCATGCCGATTAAACGAATGTCACTTTGATTTATATGCGCAATTATTACACATCACACGCCCTCGGAAGCTGCGGTTATGGCGATTCATTTGAGAGATTACAAGGGGTTGGCGCGAGTCGCGGCGCGACGATGTTCGCTGGAGATGCTCGTCTTTAGTGATAGTGTGTTGTATCGGAATCACTTTTAATCGTTGGGGTTATGAGGGTTGTTGAGGTAACGTTAAGTTGTTAGAACACAGCGATCTATTCCTAGTTAAATGTAAGTGGATGTTTCCATTTCGAGTGATGAAGTACTTGCGTTTTGTATTGATGTGTAGAGGATATAAGGGGAAGATAAAAGTGTATAAGACGGAATTCAAGTCGATTAAGCTCACGCAAATAATAGATCACGAGAGCTCATAAAAACAATAAAAATGCATTATTCAATATAGGTTGTGAAATAAATTACATTTTAAAATATGAGATGTTTATTTACAAAAATATATATATTCTTACTTTTTTTGCATGTCGATAAATTGTCGGATAATATTCTGTGTTTAAATAAATATGGTTGTAATAGATTTTATCGCGTAGTTATTTTAAAATGACACATATACAAAAACGTATTTTTCAATAGCTGAAATAGGAATGCAAATAACAAACGAAAAGGGGTAATCTTTACGCCGCTGGTATAAGCAGAGTACATAAATTAAATGTTTTGTTAATATTTGTTATGTTTGCGGCGCGCTATTTGTCGTGTGTCAGTCTAATCAATCAATCCATCATACGTAGTTTGTTTAGTCGACGAGTATTTGCTCGAACATTATTGTAATTCGTTAATCCAACCGGTCGTGTTCTGTGTTCGTGTTTGATTTGTGTAGCGTGATGTGGAATGGTGCGATATCTCGCTGATTGACGGGAAGGTCGTGGTTGTATGTATTGAAGACTATGTACTCTGAGACATTGCATGGAGGTGATGTGTCGTAACATTTCTACGGTCACGGTCATCTGTGAGGTTATGTCATAGATTTATGTCTGTAGTTGTTTTAGGAGTAAAAGGTGTTTTGGATGTAAGAGGCGCTATCCATCTTGATCCAACTGTGAGAGCACGGAGTTCTTTCTATTGAAAAAGGGAAGGGGTCATTTACAACGGTCGCTTCTCTTGAAGATATCTCCTTTTTATACCATCCAGTTCAATCTGGATTGTGCTTATACGTAATGGTGGGGTATTTGCCCACCAGGATTAGTAGCCAGGTAGTCCTCCCCCCTAAAATCTGGACGATTTTTATGGAAAAAAGTTGTTCCTGTTTATATGTTGTATTTTTTCACAAGTACCGCAGGACAAACGACCTCTTTTTTGGCCGGCAACGTATCCGTATCCTTTTATGTTGCTGACCTTTGTGGACACTAACTACGTGCCATCAAATATGTTGTCTGTCCATTATTTGTATTAAAATATCTATAATAACGAGTAAACCTATATCTACTGATGTGATATATGATGTGTTAGTTGAACCTTGAGAATTTACATCCGTTGTATACAACCGTTGGTTGTTTAATGTTGGACGCGTTTGATTAAAGACTCTAAATAACTCCAATGGCTGCCGTGAATGAATAAAGAGTTGTAAATACATTTCGTCTTCTTCATATAGACGTCGAAGTGCAACATTTGGCAAACACATGTAGGTAAAAATAAGCGTCAACGGGACTGCGTTCATAAAAAAATATAAATGACCTTTTCTGTATTAGATCAACATCTTGCAAACGAAAAAAGAAAACATGTCCCAAGCGCATGCCATTTTTAATTTTATTACGAACGTGTTAAAGTTCAAAGCTCAATAATTCAAGGTCCAACGGTCAAGGAGAAAAGGTTGAAAAATGAGGCAGGGCGGTCAGCGGGGCGTTTTTGAGATGTATTTACAAATGTACGGGACGGGATCAAGGATGAGCGCGGCCCGGTGTCCCTCGTCATCCATCGTCGCGCCGGAGCTGCGGTGGTCGGAGATGGCCGCGATACGGTGGACGACACAATGCGATGGCCCGAATCCATTTCAGGGTGATAATAGTTTTCTCTTGACGTACGCAAAGGTCTAACACATATGCGTAACAGAAAGGTGTTTTTTGATAGATGATGTTTCCTATCTTTCAAAATATAGCGGGGAGTCGGGTGGATTCCAACTTTGTTTAGTTTAGAAAGAATATAAGTTGAGGTACAAATGAAGCTAGGTAGATGGTGAAAATTTAGTTATCTTGAACAATGACCTGCTGTTTTATTAATTTGTAGCATAATTGCTGGAATCGGGTGTCTCTCATAACTAACGTAAGCACCGTAAGAGTAATGTGCTCTGTAACAAAATTTTCATATCTTAAAATATTTTGCAAAAAACTCCTTGGTGTGCATATTTTCTTTCAAAACCCATGAGTTTCAATTGCTGGTAATTATTACCTAAACTACTTGTTTATGGTATTTTTATCTGGAATCTGTTTTGATATGTTCACTGTATCGCGTAAGATTGACGAAATATTATAATTCCTGGGACGACGACACGACCCGCGCGGGGTCGTGATCACAAAAGCGGCGAGGTGTAATTCGTCACGATACGCGCGGCGTTGTCGGCGCCCGGTACATATTTGATGCGGACGTAAAGGATTGATGATGGCCCGTTTTTTCGCCCGATCGGACACTCCATTTGTTATTCGATATTTTTGATGTACGGCCATCGGTTACCACTGAGGATGTGATGTGACTTACAAATATATATTATGAGCTCGGTCTCAAATGATCCGGACGTTAGATCCGGAGCTTGCGAATCTCCAAAGAAAGTTTAAGAACAGAATACAATGACAGAAAAATCTTTCTTTATGAAATACGTTTACTTGTGATATGAAATGAGAAACAAATGTTTTTACATTACAATCTACAGAATAAATGTACATAACTACATATCTACATTGCGAGTTACATGGTTAACCTAAAATTAGACAAATGAAAACATGACGAAAAATCTATATGAATATCTGCTAGAGCGCATATTTCAGTAGCGCAGAATAGGAAAACATCGCATGCATCGTTGAAGTTGATGGTGCGTATATTGATTTTATAAAGCACGAGCTAAATTGGTATTACGAGTGACTGCGCGACACGCTAATGTACGGCTGGAATCGAATACGCAGCGGCCCAAATTACACCAAATTTTATGAGAGCGATACTCTAAATAAAGAACCACGTGTATTGTGAGGCCGGCGCTTACTTCTATTAACTACGGAACCTTTGAAAAATATAAGATTATCAATGCTTATGTTTCACATAAACTCATTATTAGGTTGTCAAGCAATGTGCTTTCACTTCAAGTCCTTTCGTCTCTTTTCAATTAGTGAGTATGGGTTCTCGTAATTGAAGAGGCTACGAGGTCTCGAATATAGGTACTCAACGACGCAGATTGGTGAACAGATTCGCGAGTGGTCTGCCGTCCAGTCCTTCGACAAAGGCACAACTGTTATATATCATTAGATAACATCTCAAACGACGACTTACTGAAATAACTCGATTCACTCTTCGACTATCGATTCCGTCAATATTAGCTTTGATCTCGGTCACATCACTCAAGAAGTATAGATTATGAGTTTGTTACAAAACAGACAGATACGTTTAAATAATGTAACGGTAACATAAGCTCACATATATCTTCAGCCAGGGTGTATTGTGCCAGTAATTGTACATTGAACAAATGTATTATACGTTTATGTTCACATACCGCAGTACACATTTAATTTGACTTTCAATATGATTGGGGTCATAATTACGGCCAGATTCAAATAGCGAGTTCAAATTGCACGCTCTAATCCATATTAGTAATCACATGCTACAGCAATCACCATTTGGGGTGTAAAATCTGAACGCTTCCGGTAGACGGTAATATAGCGATATATTTTATATAAATAACAATATTATATCCATGTTTTAATATAATAAGTGATATCGCTTCACCGTTATTCTTACTTACTATACTACCATCATTTTTTCGTTTCTAAGTTTCTGGCAGCATAGATCAATTACAGTTAGGTGACCTCTGCCCTTTTTTTTAATGAATCTATCTTCTTTTTTGAAGTAAGAATTATAGATGCGGATTGATATTTTTCAAAATATAGATCTACAAATTTTATGCAGGATAATTCATTGTAAGATTTTCGACCATTGTTTCATCATCGTTAGCGAGCGTGCTCTTTATATATGAGTCGTCGTACAGTGTTTCTGCGCAAATAAACAAAGCATTTTCCACGTAGGAATGAAATCGCAGATATTTTAATATGCAAAATAAACATCTCTTCCAAAATAGCGGCGGCGGGAGAGAAAAAAAGAAATAAACCGCCTTGTTAACGTAATCTAGTGGCTAAATAAAGGCCTGAGTTATGACTGCCACCGTGTGGATTAAAATGGATTTTTTTCATAAAATGGGCAATAACCGAGGAGAGAGGGTATCCCCAGCGGACAGAGGGCCTCGTTCGAGGAATTTCATTACTCCCCCTGATCGTAACGCCTCTGCACAGCTCGGACGGCATTCGATAAGGACACTGCAATTGATTTTTTAGAGCTTGCAACATTAATTCTTAATTATCTGTAAGGTTGAACGACGAGTACATTTTTATTATACAAACAAGGAGATTTGCCGAGGAATATATTATTTTAGACGTGATTTTTCTATCTCCATCCGAAACGTTTATATAATGCATACCAATCATGTCCCAGTATGCAAAGCGCAATTACTTTAGGATAATTTTGTGTAATTAAGTACAATAAAAACAACGCTGAACAAAATGATGCTGAAATAAACACAGAGACCGCGGTGGAGGGAGGGGGGGTATTAAAGCTCGTCGTGGTGCCACTGACTCAATCCATTAGTGGCACTGGCACGAGAAGGAATTGTTGTTCTTCGTCACACCACTCGTACCACAAAAAGGACGATTGTTCTTTTTCATTTCCCTATAAACTACAGTGTTATACCTCAAAATAATTGATGTTTCTATCACCAAACTCCTGTAACCTGAACCAATAGGATGTATTTATATTATATGTTAATCAGACCAATGATTCCAAAAATCAATATTGTTCAAATTTAATAGGTTGTGACAAGTGATAAGCGCAGATAAAAAATATTAATTCGTGACATCTCAAGGGACATAAGTTAGGTATATCTTTCATTTGGTAATACGAGGATTGACTCTAATATAATAGGCTGATATTCTAATCAAAAGCTTTTTGTAACTAAAGCTGATAAAAACTTATGTCAAGTTACAAACAAAAAAATTAACTCTATTGTATGAACCTTTTCAAAGTTGTGAGTTATTGTGTAGGAGCAAAACAAAGAGGACAGCGGGCAGCTCTTAATTAACTAATTGATAAAGAACTGCATTTAATTTATATGAACTATTACATAATCTGTATTCCTTGCTTACTTAGTTTATATTACGAGTACAGTCGGTATGCGTAGTAAATTCTGAATAGACCATTTATTTAAGGTAGAGAATGCGTTTAAAATTCGACTATAATTCATAATGTTTAGGGATTACTTCACATTTACAGTATCTGATATTTTTATCTATTTTCAGTTTGACTTTAACGAAAAACAAAAGAATACGTGTGTATATGTAATGCATGTGTGGATGTTAAATGGATGGTAGTGTGCGTAATGTTTAAATTTTGTTAATGATGTATAAGAAAATGCATGATAATTATAAAACGGTTTATTCATCTTCTCCATGTAAACATTAACTGTGCCAAAACTAATATATAGATGATGTATTACATATGTATTTTGGATGCAAATAATGTACCTACTGTTACTATATAAATACAAATAATATTACAACAATAAACAACGTGCTCCCAAGTTTCACAACAGGTATTAAGAACCGACTGAGTCAGGCCGCGCGTAGTGTTGAGTTCCGTAATGATTATAAATTAATCAATTACTTGTATAACTAATTGAGCTTCGTAGAAGTCCTTTAAAATCCCTTACAATTATATACCAGTTTTGTAAAAAATCGAGGATGAGGATGGACGAATGGCTTTGACAAAAATTGGCACTTTCATTACATTATTAATTAGCGGGCGGTCTGACGAACATGACGAAACTAACAGGAGTCTCTCTCCGGAAGTCTAAAAAGCTCTTCGCAAGATGCGTTTGTAAAGAAAAATCACATTTCCAACAAAATGGCTATCATCGGATAAAGATGCGCTAAATGTAAAAGACACGTGGCGAGCACAGGAGTATTCCGTCAAGGTGGAGTTCGCACCTCCGCGTTTTTATGTTTTCATAAATTTCCGGCTTGATCAATATTTTATATGCGCACCCGCGTCGAATGGGGGTTTTTGCGAGCCCCCGGCATTTATTTATTCGGCTGCGGCCCCGCGAGAGCCGACACTTGCGTTCGATACATTTTTCACAGATATAATGTTATCACGTTCACGTAACGTCGTTACCGCACCTTCACCGCGCCGCTCCGCGCCGCGCCGCGCCGCTCTGCGCTTCTTAATTTTTATTAGTTTTAGACATGTTTGTTGCGCCGCTCCGCACCTAACGAACGTATTAGGGTATCGTTTTGTTCATTTTTTTATTCGTTGATTCTTCATTTGCCACTGCTATCGTCATTAACGTTATTTATTTTTAATTGAAGACTTACAACAACAGTTATTATCAATGTCGTTGTTTCGCAGGTTCAAAATGTATATTTGCAATTTACAATTATTATTACAAACATTGCTGGTTATTAGCATGTGATATAGAAGTTGTTTGGCGGTGGTATTTTGTTTAATTAATACTCGGCTTACAGATAATTTAATAATTCAATACAAAATATATTAGAAACACTCCAGAAGAATCTGCAAAGGTTTCTGATGTGTGAAGGATAAATATCGTGTACTGTAAGTTCGTCTGGATTGCGGAAGAATGAATAAAAAGGAATTGTTAAAAGATTTTTATATCATTGATACCTGACCCTTCTGTGCCGCCTCGAGCTACTACTTATGTATCGGAATAGCACAAGTGATGAATTCGCACATTATGAAATTTCACATTATGTGGACTTGGTAAAGTTTTGACTATACCGTTCATATGGGTATTTTTTTTCTCATTATTGATAGAGTTTCTAAATCAAATTAGAATCGAATGGCGATTTTACAAAATCATCTATCATCTAAGTTGTAGCATACAAAGATCATATTTGCACCTATGGCAATTCTCTCGACATCGGAATCAATGTACTGATATAATTTGTCATTTCTTTACCTCCTATTTTACACATTCGTAAACATTGAAAAGACATTTCCTTTCGTAACTGAACAATGAAATATCACCTCCAATATGCGATGCGACATAAAAGAAAGCGTATACAATGTCCCAGTGTTATCGGGAGTATAAATAAAATGTAGTTTTCCAATAGCTATCAGTAACGAGTGACAAATACTGGGAAACTGGCGAGCGGCGCTGCAGCGCATTATCAGTGCTCGGCCGGTATAATTTATATGCTGGAGCAAATAGGATTAGCTGCGGGGAGCTTCGGGTCATTTTTTGGAGCACAAAGGGAGCGACGGGTGGCGAACTACAGGCCGCCCAGCCGGTTAGTTCCACAGCATCACGTCATTATTTATAGGACTGAAAGATTTAATGTGTTTTCGAGTGGTTTTCTTCCGTGCCGTGGAAAACATGCGGAAATGTTGGAGTGAAGTGGTGTTTTGGAGGAAAAATTGTGTTTGTTCGGGCAAGATTTATTTTAGTTATAAAACGATCGCTGCGGCTTCATATTTAACGTCCAATAGATACGGGAAGTAACTCCACGTAGACAAGGATTTTAGGATATCTTCGCGTTCGTTATATTTTAGTAGACACTTACACCAGGCAATCTGGGGCAGGCTTCCGTTTCCTTTATACATTAAAAGCTCGCCTTCGAAAATAAACAGAGTTCGCTGAAATGTAGGTCGAGACGTGACAGGTGCCCTTAAGAGCTCGGAGATTGTATGGGTGTAAGTAATCCGGGGCGAGCTTATCCGATGTTCTAACAAATAAAAATACTTATCACGTAACCCCGGGGCGGGGAGGGGGAGGGGGGAGGTAATAAACTGTCACCGGCAATCACCGCCGCTTCCGGAGCTAAGAATTCGATTTGCCGCGCTTTGAGCTAAAACAAATCGCGCGCGATCATGTTGGCTTATTGGAATTTGACCGATATCTTACAAACAAACCAGAAAGCGAGGCCCGCTCGTGTCGACTGTCACTGAGCTTCAAAATCAACTGCAAATGATAATAATAGTTGATACGACGGCTTTTAAGTGGATTTTAGATCTTGTAAAAATTACTAACGGTCTACAATTCCCACCTTTCGTATACCTCAATCAAGTGAGCTTACTTTTACATTAAAAATTAAACGAGGAAATTTATATGCAGCAATTTGCGGCATGTTTTGTCTTCAATTCTATGAATACTAGTTATTACAATCTTTGATTTTTTTTCCATAAACTTTTAAGCGAATTTCACTTGGAATAATTAACAAAAAACGGTTTAAAATTCTACAACGGAAACATTAGCCTCTTACAGAAAGATAACGTTGGAAGTAACCTATTTAGTGTCTGCTTTGAAATTTAAATTTTCAAACAAGGACCATCAATCGTGAACGGTCGTGTGATGTTCCCAGTGGGAGCAAAACACTCGTTTTGTTGGTCTGTTTTCGCTGAGTCGTTTTTGCGCACCCATGTTGCTCGCTGCCGGCATTGTGTGTAAAAAATAATATACATGCAAATTGTTCGCGGATTTATGCAAAGTAATGTATAAATAATGCTTCGCGGATTATACTTTAGTGTTATAGTGGCTACCTGACTGAACAATAGAGGTTTATTTTCGGTCGCACGTATGTACACGGAGGTCGGTTGCTACGCTTTCTTTGTGTAACATTAACCCCTGTATTCACAAACAGTACTATGTGGTATCTCGTCGATTGTTTGTATTCCCATCTACTTTACTATGGCTTCTTGAATCCAAAGACATACAGGGAAATACGCACAATTGATTCTTTATTTCCATTTCACTGTGAGACCTCATAGCATTGTTTGTGAATACGGGGATATAAACCTGGTGAGATGCTTACTGTGATTATATTTCAATATAGTGTATGACTAAAATTCATTTATTTTCGATGTATTAAGGTAGGATGGTGGATGATGGGAATGATTTAATATAAGGAAAATGAAGAGAAGATTACTGATGATTAAAGTATGATGATTAAAGTAATTTGGAAACCAAATTCTGAATATGTTTAAATTTAATCATTATTATTTGTAATGATGCCTGTTAAGTTTCATAAATATGTAGGTGTAACCTACCCGAGGTTTCATGAAGTATGAGACTGTATCCATCTGAAAAAGTAAAAACAAACGGCCTTGACAACTGTCATGCCCTATCATCCAATACTGAGAGTACAAAAATCTACGTAGTGTATGACATGAGATCTACTATGCGGAACGGTGGATTCTTAAGGGCGCTTGGTAGCGGGGTCTCCTAAATGACTACGTCCATTGGTGATCACTCAACGTCTGCCAGAGTTACTTATTATTATTACCAATAAGTCTTCGAACCAGATCTACCCTATCTAATCAACAGCTAAGCCACTCAAACAACACAGCACCAGCCAGCGATGTGTTGTGTACATACTTGTATTCCTAATTTCCTCCGTGTTCGGGCGGCCGGCGCCGCGCGGAGCTTCCTTCACGAGCCGATCAATATTTACAGCTTGTAACCCGACTCCGTCAACATGGAGCGACGGCCGTGAACGATGAATAACTTGACTGAAATAACACCGACACCATTGTCTACAAATGCATGTCGATAGGAGCAGTAATCATTTTATTAAACGGTTACGATGTTGAGATATGTCGACTTTGTCGTCATAATGTAAGGCCGGTTGTCAGGATTCAGTGGACCAGCCGATACCAGCCAGACATCACTGGCGAGTGCTAGCTTTAGTGATGTGACGTTACATCGAGAGTACAAACATCTCTACAATACAATCTTTTCTTCCACATACCCTACATGAAGGTTCACGTACCCGCTTTATTTGTTTCAATATGTAGTAAGTGAGTGCACTGATTACGGAAAGGGATTTGAGTACCATATAATACTAAAGTAATTCACACAAACACGCAAAAGGAACCCAAATCCTGTATATGTATGTACATAATGCGTGTCAAATTACGTTTCAAAACCGATGTTTATTAACAATGTACACGGGGTTAATATTACGTTCGGAATTAAATTTATCTAAATATCAATTATTTAGTCGGTCCATTTACTTTAGTTCGGATATCGGCGCATTATTTGAATTAACTGTAGCTGGGCTGTCCGAGCGCTATACGCTACACCGCTGAATAAGGGTAAATGACAGTTAAACAAGAAAGCGATGTTGTCGTTGTACGGCTCAGTAATTGTCGCGCTAATGCATGCGTGTTCTGTTCTAATATTATTAGTAGTATTGTTATTGTTACCATAAACCACTAACACATTCGATTAATTATTGACATATCAGATTAATTACGCTGCTATAGATACGCAATAGTCGTAAAGTGAACGAGAAATTACTGGTCGATAAGTACCTATTGTTTAAAATTGGGAACGTAAAGATTATCACTAGATTTATATGTGTATCTTCTCAGCGAGTGCTTGATCTTCTACTATAACTCTTTCTCTGTGCATATAATAAAGCTTTCTGTCTAATTTCTGCGGATCTAAAAATTCATGACCAAAATATTACAAAATACAACTTTCCGATTAGATATTGCGTCATCCGTACTGTCCTAATTTTCGAATTGAAAAAAAATTCGCAGCAATTTCAATAAAGCTACAATTTCACGGACGCGTTGGCGCGTATTCGCGAGTGTTACAATTTAATAGAACTTCAAAAGGGCTGCTGATTCCGCCACAATTCTATCAGCTTAGCGCGAGATCCCGGGCATTATGCGTATAAAAAGCGGTTATCGCACCCGGAGGGGGACGGGACTGCGGGACGCTGAAGGGGAGAGACGGATGCAGGCGACATTATGAAAACCTCACTCGAACTTTACCACTACTTTCCCGATTATACAGTGCACATCGTTCCTTCCGAGTACGGAGATGACGATTTCGTTCTTGCTAACGTGCAATGTACTGTGTTTACTTTTTGTAGTGCATTCTGTTTTGCATACGTAGTACCGTACGTGTAAGGGCGTCTTCATCGGCCGTATTGAATTCCTTAACGCGCTTAGTTTGTGGAGCTATTCGTGTCGGTAATAGCCCCGTTCTACTTTGATGTATGGTTCGCGAGAGGTACATTTTAAATTATAGGTAATAACAATCAAGTTTAAATGATATAATATCTGAAGACTATATTATCTGAATGTTGTTTTAATAAAAATATTTATTAGTTAAAGTGTGTATCCAAAAATTTAAATTAGGTCAGAATGATGTCGTGTTATATAAATATACTTGAAATTACACAAATTGGTGAATTCCGGTCTGCTGTCGAAATTTTGCGGTCACATTCTTACTTCACTTTGATGTAATGAATATTGTCGTTGTTTTATTAATGTCCAGCAGTTGACTGGAAGATAATGTTTTTAGCATTAAAACCCCCTTTGTTTCCATACTTTTGTATGCTTCATAAATATGTTAATCTTGAATTTATTTAATCGACACATTCATTTAAAGGTTAGCTTTCTATATTTGTTCTCCGTGCTCACTTTAACTATGCTGGTATATTCCCGCTACACCTGCGTTAACGTTGGTGTCAACAGGACTGGCCGAATGCGTCTTAATTATTGCAATAAATTTATCGCGTTAAATGATAAGATATATTAATGGAGTTCTCTATAAATTTTACATCCTGTACATTTATGTAAATTAGTCTGTCCATTAATTTGTTAATTAGTGCGCTAAATTGTTGGCCACATCCACATGATCGTCGTTTTCAGCGCATTAATTAACGCGATGGACGTTACACGTCTACTGAAAAAGTTTAACAGCTTCCTGGTCACGTATTTTTATTACAAAAATTCCTGACATTTCATAGTCTAAAATGTCAGTAGGTAATTGTTCAAAAGGAAAACTTTGCTTGAGTTAGGTATGCACTTTAAAAAGTAGCTTTGGTGGTCCGTTTTTTTTTGTTAGAAAAAACGGCGCGAAAATACTACGGCTGGAAAATGGCGGTTTTATATTTATAGTTTCAATTAGCGTACTTTGCATGCTTAGCCGAGCATCGCCCTAACTGAGAGAGAACCCGGTTAGAATAAACGTTACTGCCGGCGCGATGAAAACAACAACCGTTTTGTGATATAAAAGTGTGCTAAAATTAAATTCACAAGTGAATTTCCTTGTTTCTAGAATAAAGCTATGAAACACTATTAAATATAACATTTTAAAAATAAATATGTTGCAAGGAAGCGAGTGACACGCGGCTAGCAATGCAACGAAAATGTCAAAATAGAAAAGTGTACTGGTTTTAAAAGCTTTTGTTAACTTTGCAATTTTTGTTAGTTGGTTAGTATGTTTGTGTGGATTCATCTTGCAAGTTGAATTAGAAATGTTTCCTTAAGTCTACGCTCTTTTATTTAAACATGCTTACATAAATTCAATGAATGTTTATTATAGTCGTGGCTTGATATTATATATTTAGTCAAGGTTGGATTCAGACAAGAGAACTCCTTGCTAGTGAAAAGCTAATTGCTACATTTTTTCCACTATGAAAGTATTTTTTTGGATTTTAAACCATCAATTTATTTGATTGCGCATTCTACCCCAGTTTTAAAAGTTTTGATATGCCATGTAAACTGTTCTGAGAGCGCCACGTGCAACATGTATATCGTATTTATTATTTAAACATAACATATATACTATATTGGTAAAGACCACAACAAGTTAGTTCTCTTGTATGAATGAAATTACTCTAAATGGTTAATAGCAGATGAGATGCCTGTCATAAAGTGGTCACTTCATCCATGAAAGCCTATAAGGGACAGTGGCTCCGATTATGAGTTTAACCACGGAACCCATCAGGTACCTATACGTTTTCACGGTATGATCTACGAATTCGAGCGTAAAACTCATCGAGTGAAAATAACAGCGACGTAAAGTCGATCGTCAACAAAATTAATTCGTCATTCGGAGGCAAACGCCTCATTTGAGCGGCAATAATCAAGAGTGTAAAAAGTTTAAGTGTCGCCACTTTTAAAAAGCCTTAAAAGTTAAGTGTAGTCTCTTCCGGGATGTTAAAAATAAATCCCTAGATTTGTGCGCGATATGCCGCCATGATGGCGTTTACTTAGATACTGTTTTTTTGAGTACGGCACTTATCTAGGCGTAATCGTTTACTGGAAATATATTTTATCATTAATTGAAGTAGGTTTTGGTATATTTTATGTAACTTTTTCTATGTTTAAATCAGATTTACTTCGTCAACAACATAATGAATCATTTTTAATATAAAATGTATCCGTGTAAAGATCAATGATTGACAGTCGCACACAACACATGTTATTAAAATTTTCACTGAATGAAATTAATTTATATTTCAACTGAAATGGGAATTACACTCATTCCTCGCAATTTCACACAAATCAATCGACATTTAACGAACCCAGTACCGACCCCCGTGAATACCTACTCATATTACGCATGCAAAAACGGAGCTGTCGTACATGCAGACGTCGAGCAATTAAAATAAAGCGATTTCAGCGCTGGACCTCCGATTTAACTGGCACTATTTAGGGACGATTACGCTGCGTCATTGCCCATTGTCCGGTGGCGATTAAGCGCGAACTACAATGGCCCCAATCCGACCCCTAACGAAGCGACTTCGCCCGTTTCCGCACCACTTCGGTTCGAAGACGTAATTTGCGGCGGCGAAAATTGTAGACCGAATTTTGACGGAATTAGCCAAGTTCGCAACTCGGAGTTGGAGTTAAGCGGCTGAAGCGTTCTTTGAGCGACCTATTACGTTACAGCTCATAGCTTTAAACACCGAGCTATAATATCCGGCTGCGCAAAATCAACATAGTTTAATTAGCGGAGGATGTTTGTACGAACTGAGAAATGAGTACTAGTCTCAACAACATCTCAGCTTTACATTTTTCATCTACGAGAATTAAATTACTCACATTCCACACGGCTCAGGAACCACGGCTCGAGAATTCGTTTATTTGTCTTTTCTTGTGAATACGTGTGATCGTGGAGTTCTATGCTGAAACTGGTGTAAATAAATAAATAATAAATGATTACTTTCAAGAGTCTTTTTCTAATGGAGAAATTAAATAATACTGCTGGAACTTCGAAATTAACATCGTTTACACGGAAGGTATTTGAGAAACACTGTCATTAGGTTAGTTATTAATATAATAGATTCAATACCAATGATTTTTAGAATGTTGTTTGACAATCTGTACATTTGTTTTCATTGCACTCAGAAACTGCTTAACCGATTTGAATGCGATTTTTGGAAGAGATACATAAGTAACAATTTATTTTTCTTAGGATTTTTTTTATTAGGATTTAAAGAAGGGTTAAATATTGAGAGTTGGTTTCTGCAGCTGGCTGCATGATTTGTTGGTATAAAATTACAAGTGACCCTTCTGGACATGTTGGGTAGTGGGCAGAGGATAGACAAGAAATTAGTGTAACGTTCACTGTTACCTCTGGTCCGCCACGAACGCGTGCGAGAGATCAGTCGTAGTCTGAACTATAGTTTCTTCGATTGAAACAAGAAAGACAGTCAGTGGTTCTCAAAGCTAGCAAATGCTCCGTAATATTACGCATCCCGCTGCTAGTTCGGCGTAATTACACGTTGACAAAGGCGCCGGTCGCCCTTTGTCGGGCGCGCCAATAATGACGCTGTAACTTTACTAATTTCGCTACAGCCGCGAACGGTGCATAAAGCCCGGTTCACGCTTCGAATATTCTATGCTTCAAGAACTGTATTTTGTAAATCACCAGCTTTTATAGCGAATTCGACGAAATTGTGGAAACTTAATTTTTTGTACCTAAATACATTGTACGTTTTTACTAGACGCCGCGATGTGCCACACATTCTGTATAGTTCTGTATATACCCCATAATTTTCTTAACTTTATGTATAAGATAGTTTAATTAGTAGGCTTCAAGAGGTGCAAGGCATTATTACTATATTTATATATATACATATTCTTTTCGCTGCGTATCAGCATTTGAAAAATATTAATATCAATTCTGTGTTATGTTTTGCACCCCGTCATATACTTTGCTCTTGTTTTGTCCTACATAGTTCTCACTGACAGAAATTTGATGTATTTGAAAATAAATGTTGATATTTTCTGCTATTTGTGTTTGCGTTGACGTAAAACTACAACTTGTTTTAATTCTTGGTTTCGTACAGTGCTGTGTCTCTACTTTTGTTTGTGAACAAGTCGACAACCGTGTTTGTGTCCTACATCGAAGTTGAACTGCCAATTCTCACCACCTTAAAGTAGTGGATCGCTTATACTTAGGTCATTTCAATGATTATTTTAATCACTTAACTTGTTTCAAGATAGGTCTTGACACTCCAATATGTCAAATATGTAGTATTGTGTTGTGTGAAAATTCGAACGTCACCCGTGACATTGGCAACAAATACGTTTCGAAACAGATGTTTACGTGAAAATTACGTCAGAGCAAACGCCCGTTTATATTTTAATAAGGGATAAACGCCCCACTGGACCAAGGGACGACTGCTTTTGAATAAGAGAACATTATTTGAACAACATACTTATTTCCATATTAAACCATTTACATTTGAAAAATTATAAAACGCTTCCAAATTTTCCAACCGAAATTTCATTCAATAAACGCGGGTAATATTTGCGCTATACAAACACATCGGACGGCGCGGGCGTGCGGCGCGGCGCGCGGCGGGCAGCGCTAAAGTGATATAATCAGCAACTCAAATACATTCGGACAACTCAAAGGCGCTGCCAAAAACAGCAAAAAGCTTGAGCAACGCAGGCGTACAGCGCTGGAAGCGCTTGAATATAATACGGCGCCGCTTTGTACCACTTTCACTGATTTGATTTGTCGGTAAAATAAAAAAAAATGATATCCGACATTGAGATGCTTTAAATTGAAAATATGATTATGGGTGCCTCCTGTAATTTATTTTTGTATGTATGTCTAGACAGATGCTAAGTGCATTTTAAGTATTTTGTAGAGCCTTTCATTTATGCTCCATTTTAGTGAGGCTTTTTCATAAAGAAACGATAAGGAGAATACCCAATTCAAACGCCGTTATAGAGTTATGTATATTGATTTTATGGCTAAGTATGGATGGGAAATCGCTGTTGGTAAAATATTATATTATTATACAATGTTGCCTTAGATTACGATACTTTACACCGTTTCAGTTATAAGAGGGGATTGTTTGGGGCAAGTCCCGAAAACTATTTAAGGTTTAGTAACCGATACTGCCATATGATTTCTCTCAGAGATATTAGGCACGGTCAATTGGGTTCCATTTAGTAGACTTTCTTGTGTTGCATGATGGTGACCAAGATATTTGCTTAGCAGGAATTAAGTACTTAATATTATATGAACAAAAAATATATCAATTAGGCATTAATGAGTTAGGGTAGTTCTACTGAAAGTAGTTTGAAAGAGTTGACAGATTCAAGAAGTTCAATTAATTTCAGGGCCTTAATATACTTATCTAGCTAATGAGTGATCTCAAAGCGTAACAGGCGGCTGTACTATCTTAGTCGGTGACAGATATGTTGCTACCGTTACTCGTGTTAATAAATATAAATATTTTTAGGCGACAATGATCTAACCCAAGACGGACCTAAAAAATGCTTTTTAAAAAATTATAACTTTAAAATTTAAAATTGTGATAACCCTATACACCATAAGAGAGGTTCCAAATTCAATAAATGTATGATAATTTGTGTAAGTAAATGTGGCTGTAACACCTAATGCGGAGGAGGGGGAAGGTTGTAATGTTTAATGTTTCAAGAGTTCAAACACAATACATTTGTTGATGCAACTACAAAGTCAGTGACTGAAGAGCAGTTGAAAAAAACAAGCACTCATATAACGACTAACGCTTACATTAAACGCTCTCTGGTCGCACGCTGTGATCGATGTTCTCTTAACAAAGATTTAATGCTTGACCACACATTACGGCGGCTGTCACATTCGTTTGTACCGATAATAACGCCAAGGAAAACGTAAATTAGACAACTCGCTGCAAATGTCACTTCGTTTGTGTGATCTAAGAAGATTTGTTAGTTTAATATTGCTGCTAAGTGACTAGGACGAGTAAATGATAGTTGTACATTTTGTCGGGGATTGACAAAGTAAACGATTTTCATGTACAACATTATTACTAAGAAATAATTACATTTAAAATATCATATCAGTTTGTAAGACATTAATTCGTCGTGGATAAAGAGTTACCTAATAGAATTACATATATCATACGCCTCGTGTTATATATCCTTCAGAAAGATTTAACTTTTTCCTCATTAAAAGCGTAGACAATAACTTAACGGTAAGTCCATCACCGTCGTTTATAGATCTTCATATTGATCTCAGTAAAGGCTAAAAAGATCCACAATTCGCATTATTTACTAATATGTTATCACTACCACTATAACCTTAAATCATAAATATCCCACTGTCGGATCGGATTGCCTTATATGGGGTTATAGTTCTTGGAAGGTTCTTCATACCTAGGTCCCCGGAAAACCAAACAAATTGTCATAATAAAGAAATGTTACATTTCATTAAACGGTCCATTTCTCTTTTTTATTGTTCCACTACTGTATAATACGTATTGAACTTGAACACGCAGGCGTAGGGTCCTTATATGAAATTATAAAATCGCTAACAAGAGGATAATATGAATTATTATGAATGTGGTAAACGCAAATGCCAAAAGTAATAACACTCGACGTAATGCAATGCTAAAAACCACTTACACGGAGCATAAATACTTGGGTTTTGAAGGAGCGTCCACACTGAGGGCGCGATATCTCGGCGCAGCGCGGTACCAAAGTGTGCAGTCTCGAACACGGTGACGGGCTGGTCCCAAGGACGTTTTGCGATACGTTTATGCAGTAACAGTTGGATAGAGTAAACACGATCTATGTTACTGCCCCAAAATATCAATCCATAATGTTGACGGGTTACTCTACGACATAATTTCGTAAAAATATATTATTACTCTGTGTCGCTCTTGTGGTGTGCGAGAACAGGTACAAATAATACACCTTTTATTCACAAATGGACGTATGTTTAATTACACACGAAGACTTTAACAATAAAAAAAAAAAAACATATCGTCAGTATAAAGTAAAATTAAAAAAATAGAAGATTTTAAGTGTAACATTTTTGTATTTATTATGCAGTTTGTCGATCTATAAGGTACATTCGATGGCGCGATTAAAGTGTAAGTATTATTGCACTGTTGCAGGGTAATAAGATCTGGAACAGCAATATGTGCGAGCGCCTTTATATTACTCAATCGTAATTGTTTGCGACGTCCGCTGAATCTCTGTTGCACACAAATTTAATTCCATTTCGATAGTGCCCTCGAATACTGCGCCGTCTCACTGACGGCGACCGACTAGCTATAAACGATGAACTCATCAGTTATCGACATATTATTCCATTCGAAATTTATTAACCTACCGAAATGTAATCAAGATGCTCATCTATTTAAAGCACAATATGACGTCACTACGCTATTAACAAGTGGTAACCAATAAAAAGTCAATAGTCACTTAAGCCAGCCCTCCCCCATTATGTGAGGAGAAACGAGCCCAGCAGTGGGCCAGTTTTAGGTTGCGATGAAGATGGTGATGAGTCGCTTAATCCAATATTTATTTTGTTATTTAAATTGAACGCATGATGTTGTAGTGATTATTAATACGTTTCCTTAGTGGGTCCTCGTGTTTCGTTTGCGGTGAGCCGAGTGGCTCACGCTGCAGTCTCGGTTGCAATTACGGCCCCCGCTCCCTAAAGACCGCCAGAGCTTAAGCTATAATTGAGACAGAGTTTACCGGAATTTAAGAAGCTCTTAATTATTTTATATCATTATTCCGTATTACAAGTATTCATGATATGCAGTTCTTCAACACATTTGCATAGATCATAAACACGGATAAAATTCGTCCGGACACAGATAGCTAGATAGATATACATATGTAGCAGAGGGACGAAATATCGGAATACATTATTTATTGTCTATATTTCGATGATCAAGTTCTTTTAGACGATTCAATTTTTTGCACGTGGTTCTATCAATCGGTTAATCGTTACATATAAATAATAATTTTTGCTTATAAACTCTTACCCTGATGCTAGTATTTTCAGTGGCACGGGTGGCATGAAGGTGACACAAGTAACATACACATCACTAACATAAATGATCAAAGAATCAACATTTTTCTATCATACCCGACACGCACTGTGGCTACTCTTTAATGGAAAAAGGCGACCTTTTTGTCGAATTGATTCCGTATATTATATTTACTGTACAGCCGTATTTTAAACATTGCCAGGATTCATTGCAATAAATTTTTATGTTTGTTAATATTTGAAAAGTCGACCAATATACCGGAAATGCGACCATGAATAATAAGCACGCTACATGACACATTCCTCTGTATAGGTACATACAGTGCACGAAGTTATATCTTTAGTTTTAGTGTACTATCTATATTTATTGTTACACATTCTTTATACACATAAAAACGTATAATATTTCGTAAGTCGTCATCTATGTACCTATTTAGTGTTAGTTTCACGGTTCATTTAAAGGAAAGTCTGGGGTCATTCGGCGCGCTGGATGGTCGGCTAATCATGAACCCTCTCCAGCGGTTTCCCGTCGGCCAGTAATGGGGCCAGCTGCTAAATCCGACGT
The DNA here is from genome assembly GCA_018251375.1 of Calpodes ethlius. NCBI lineage: Eukaryota > Metazoa > Arthropoda > Insecta > Lepidoptera > Hesperiidae > Calpodes > Calpodes ethlius. Next base: position 23,919 of record DWPA01000053.1, read on the forward strand.
CGGTTTAAATACGAACGAAAATGCCTGGCCACGTAAAGCTTTCTCATCTAGAGGTCTGCGTTGTGCAAATCCCGGAATTGGGTTTTCTCAAATAATTATGCAGTGCACCTACTACTTTATTTGCTGACGGCTACCTATTAGCAATAAAAACCTTAAATTATTGTTATTATTTGTTCAAAATTATTGACAAGAGTCTATGTTAATCCGTGAAAGAAAACATTTGTTTATATTTTAAGAAACATAAATAGGCTATCGAGCTACCTTCGGATTGATAGATCAGCGCCGTCTGTTTCCTAAAGTTTATCAATTCATTGCCTTTATTCTCAACAACACATATCATTACATAAAAACGGAAAACGGTGCGGACGACGGTGAGCACTTACTCTATATTCAGTGCCGTGTATTTCGCTTCAACTACTATAATTCTTGATGGGAGTTATAACGGTGAAAATATTCGTAACAAACACTGGCCACCACTCAACAAATACTACATTGCTGGTCCACGCTGCCGATTTGTGACAAGCAGAATTATTAAACAAAATTCGGGGCAAAAGAAAATTGCACGGAAATTGTGGTGCGATTCGAGCAAATTAGTTAATCAGATTAGGTTGGCTTGGGTGTACTGAGAACCAGTGATTAAAACGTCCATCTGATTTAACGGTTGACTTTAAGGCTGGTAAAATATTCCAAGTCAAATTTGGCGATACATTTTTAGATTTATTATAGGAGGAACTTGACGTTATAGTCTTCGTTGTAATACTGTTCTATCAAAATCTGCATTGAGGCACCTCGTACTACACCATCATGCAGTTTAGAACCGATATCTGATAAATCAGATTCGCTCCTCAGCCCTGAAGATCCAATGCACTGAAATGCATTGCTCTTTGATAGCAATCCAAACTAGAATTAAAAGATCGTGCCTGAAGAAAGTCTTCGTAAAAGTCTATTACCATCCATCGACTAGAACGTTTCAAATCTCGCATGCAAATTTCATTCATGCTCCGACCAAGTTTTCCGCTTCATATCCGTACTTCGCAAAGTAGTGTTAAAGTTTTTCTTGTATAAAATCCCGATAAACTGGTAACGGGGCCATGAAAACGTTAGTAGTCGATGAATGCAGTGCATTAACCGGCCCGCAGATATACTGAAGGAAATACTCGGCCTATGGACTTGGCGCTCAGTTCACTGTGCACGGGGAGCGAGTAGACACGCTCAGCGATAGATTTTCTCGCTTAGAAAGAGCTACAATTACCAAAGAAAATGGAAAGCTCATATAGCACTACAACACTACTTAGTATTCAATGGGATTGCAGTCAATCGTTAATTGATAATGAGTAAATAAATATAAAAGAAGCCTAAAGTAATCAATAGAGATTTTTTTACAGTATGTTAAAAAAAAGTCCCTACCAGATACGTAACATCGTTAGCTTAGGGTTGGCAACAGTGTATCGCGACACGTTCGCGGTAGCACAAGTTAAAACAATCTCTCTATACCTAAAGCTAGGTAGGAGCTGTAGAGGGGGAGCCACCCCTTTTAGTCTAGCCTCGCACCGAGTATCCGATTTCTTACTTACCGACGATATCTCTTACAAAACGCTGCCGTTTTAAACACTTTTATTTTTGAATTCAGTGCCCATTTGTTTTGCGGGCGTGATATAAAAATAAATTAGTGGGAAATAAAACACGAGGTATTGGGTTTTAAGTTAGTTCTGTTCGGTGCACTTGTGAGAAAATTCGTTGCGAATACTGTTGGAAGTTAGCAACGCTTGCGAGCTGGAACTTTGTTATTTCTGTATATGTATTACGTCTATTTAAATATTTTCGTTCAGCGTTTTACACGTAGCTGTAATGGCCGCGCTGTTCAGTTCTCTCCAAGGATAACTTGTGGTATTGGACAAGTGTTATACTACGCGGGCCGAGTGAAACTGGAATTTAGGTAGTTGTAGAACTTTGTGGAAGTCTTAGACACGTGTACGAGAGCCCTCAAGACATTTTCTTTTATCGTATGACTAAAGTTCGTCAGTGAATTATTGCTTTAATACTTTGCGTACCTTATTTAATATTTAAAGTATTTCATCAATATTATACAGGTACATGAAGTATTCTATTTATAAGTATTGGTAATATATTATTATTACAGCTCAATTGTTCAATTTTATACTGGCGTTATGAATCTTTCATTAAATATACATTGTGAATCAATTTACAAATATATTTTCAGAATACTGCGTACAAACAAATATAGACTTATGTTATCCTATCCGATGTAGTGTCGTACCTATTTAACTACGAACCTTTCAACGACAGTAATGATCGAACGCCGCCATTTTATAAAATAGTTACTCCTTCATACAACACGAAAGGAAAATATTTTTCAATCAACCTTATCGTTGTTTTACTAACAAGACCCTTACTGAAACAGATTGCTTGTATTAAAGAGTTTAGTGTGTATAAATGTCCCTGTCCACTGTATGTGAGGGGTATTATTATTAACTTAGGACACAGTATTGTATACTTGTAATTAGCATATTTATTTACTGTACCAGGAGTATCTAGAACAGTGCAATAGAATTATGGTAATTCCTAGAAAATAACAAACATTCTAATATAGTATGTTTGAAATTCCAGTGTTTGGGTAATAATGTACATTAAATGGTAACGTTTCTCCACTTACCCAGTTGCACAATTTCAGAGAATTATGAGAGAGAGAAGATAATATGGAGAAAGTCTGTGTCACTCTGATTGTAATCCAGCGTCTAATTCGTTACCTGATAATTGGAACTATTGTGTAAATTTTTATGAATAAGTACGTCAGTCTCAAGCCCAATAGTTAAGCTCTGCTTTAGTCGTCAAACTAGTCCGATGCCAATTTACTCGAAATGTCATTGCTAGGAATCTGACGCACACCCGTAATAACCTACCTCTTAAATCGTCGAAAAGTAGCCTAAACGCGTTTCGAAAACTTTATTAGCAAAATTACGCCAGAAACGGGATCGATTCTCGGAAATTACTTATAAGTAGACGAGCAAACAGGGCCACATCTGATAAGTGGCCTTCCTCGCCGCTTGATTGATGCCGCGTCAGACCGGCCGATTGCTCCATCAGCGCCGCTTTGTTGCATGTTCCAGCCAATCGGAATTGGAACACGATTATGGTGCATAACCGTGTACTGTCGAGCTTTGGAAGGCATAACGTTCGTAGTACCAATACTCTATTAACTCAAGTAATTTAGTGTAACAATTTGTGATTTAATTTGTAGTATTTTAACATTACCCAAAGTACGAGCCCTTCGTCGAGAGATTAATCTCCGGATGATACGTAAGTAGAATCTTGATTCGATGAGTTTGTGAGGGGGGCACAATTTATGTCTCGAGTTGTGGGTGTTTGTCATGTCTTATTTGTCCCTGTCCGAGCCACTCGCAATATATTGATTCGTTGTGAGAACCTATACGTCTGTGAGCGTTCTTTTATATAAATAAGTGTCGTAAACTTGAATCAGTAGGATATAAAGAAGAATTTAATTACTCTATACTGTTCACCGTGTAAAATGAGTGTCATCGTAACAAAAGTCAAAGACAAACATTATCTGCGACTATAAGCCTTTTTAAATACTCCTGTAAGTATTGAACTTTGAGTTACTGGAAAATTAGCGGCGCTGCCATTAAAGCTTAAATTAATGCGTAAAATCAGTTTGAACGTAACAATACACGTCGGAATACGTAATCGTATTAATATGTAAATTGTTCTGTGTCTCATCGAAACATATAGCTGCTTCCTGCATAATTTTCAAGTTACTGCGGAATTTAGGCGTGAATCAAGAACTTTCTTTACCGGCTCCGCGGCAGTACTTTATATTCCGCAGTTCAAAATGAGATTGACGTCAGAAAACAGAGTGATAATAACGTGAACATGAGTGATGGTAAAATTAATCACTAATAGACTGAGATAAATTTATATATTAATACGAGAAGAAAAGCATTTATACCCCCATTTAAGAGTTATGCATCTAAGAACGATTTCATACAGTTAAAATCTGCATGACGAAGTGCAGCTAAACCTTAGTATTAATTAAGGTCCATAAAATATAAAATAGTGTCAATGTAAAATAATACCTAGACAAAATGATTAGGGTCGATTTTTAACCACAGAGCGGGAGTCACTGTGATAATAGTCAATGGGCAGCAATATACTGGGCTAAAAGACATAATGAAACTGATGACAAGTACATGCTTATTGCCCACAAACATCATGCATCTCCACTTACCATCGTTCAAGTTGAATTGTGGTTCAGAAAAACCTGAGCTGAACTATATAAATGTACACGTAGAAGTACACGTCAGTGTAATGAGTATAAATAATATAGTACACGAGACACATGAATTATTGAATGTGCAACGTCGGTAGGAAAAAAACGTTAATTTAACAGTAGCAGCGAGTGCAGAGTCCGAATGTAGCACAGTTGCAGCGGAAGGGTTGACTGTAAAATCCTGACTCATTAAAAACTTTTCAACGCTTAATGAAAATCTTATTGAACCCAGTCGCCTGGAGTGCTGGAGTGCATCGGGAGGTTAGAGGGGTCGGGGCTTAGGGGGCTGAAATGGGCCGGCTAAGTGTATTACGGACGGATCGCTGCCTTTGATTCGTCACATCAAAGACGATCTCGTTCGTTCGTCGCTAAATCGAATCAGAACTGCTTTGTTTCTCCACTATGGTAGGTAGATTTGTAAAGGGCCTCGATTCCTTCTGCGACTCAAAGGCGCCTCTCGGCTCCAATAGGTCTCTAGGACGTCGCTATTGCCTCACAAAAAGTTCTCATAGTTGAAATTCAGAAACGTCTTTGTTGGAACTGACAAAAGTTTCCAGGGATCACTTTATTGGAACGCTTTATGAGTTGGCGAATTGTTTCCGAGTTCGGCGAACGAATCATGTCCTTTTCAAATATTTTGCGAGCAGCGTATACTCTCTTGTTCATCGTAAGTTTTATTAAGAAGTAACATTTTTGGTATTTTGTAAGAAAACAATTATAACCACTTCTATTTGAAACGTAAATATCATCACAGAACTTACTTACGAATGGTTGCGCAATAAATAATAATTAGTCTCAATATTCTTCAAAAACCGGAGTCCCGCTACAATAAATTTGACCGCGGCTGTAAAGTTTGTTATGCAAGTTTAAACCGCGACAGAACTGCGGAGATTAACAAATATTTTACAACTGTGCAGTTTATATTCATAATTGAAGACAGTCGTCACGGCCCGCTTAGCGCAGCGGTGCTCCGAAATGACACATTAAAGCGCAAAGAGGCATCTAGTTCTATTTTTCGCAATGCCCCAAATTCTTTGGACGTCGAAATTTGTTGGAGCTTAACGCTTCTACGAACATTGTTATTGTTATTTGTCGAGCAGCTCGGAGCACATCGGCGGCAATAAACCAGCCGAGGGTTAATTCCGAGGCGGGTTGGCACCGAGGTTGCTTTAAAAACTAAACCAATATACTTCTTAAAATTACACCAGCGTTGGGGGGTTATATAAGCGAACGTGACCTGAGGAGATTTTGGCAGGGCCCCAGCCTAGACTTACCGACACGAATTTTTCCTTACATTTATATCCTTAAGTGTGTTAGTAGAATGTATTGCGATATCAAAGAAGAATAGAGCTTCGGGGCTAAACCGGTGTTAGGAATTGGCAAAACTGGCCAGTTAATAATGTAACTTTGCTTATTCTTCGGTGAAACTAGTCTAAACGCAGTTTAGTTCGAAGTGAAAAACTAGAAATGTAACTGCAATTATATATTAAGTAGGTATTATTTTCCGGAATGTTCGGGCCGATTTTCGGTAGGTGGCGCATGAAACCTGACTGAATTTATTACAATTATTGAAAACAAATAATACGTGTACACTGTATATATTCTAAAAGAGATAGCTTCAGCCATATTTGGATAAAAGTTTGGTTACGATTCGTTAATTTCGCCAATATTTGAATGAGCTGCGTTTTAATTGTCCTAAAATATCGGCACGAACTTTCCGGACAACCCAATAGATCAAATTTTTACAATCACATCTCTTGGTTCATCTGATGATTAGCTAAAGTTGCCGCGGGACGAAGATTTTATGATCGTCATAGCTACGGAATATTAACACATCCAGGGCATTTCACTTCTGGAAATATAGTCCTTTAGTGTCCTGTCGCTGTTGTGTCATTTTGATATCTGTATTCATTTTGCTGATTCTTCACTACTCCACATTGGGTACTCCAGACCTCAAATATAAATAAATTTGTGATATATATTAGATATATTTTACTTGAGAAATTAAAAATAAAGCGCAGTTTTGATTTCGGCAGGAACACAGGATATAGGTTTCCAAGTATATCGATGTGGTGTGGCGGCGCGCTTATGTTCTCATTACTAACGTCTGTCCCTAGACCGAGATGGTTTTCGCTCGGCCCATCGCTGGCCGCTTGCAAACGTGCCTTACGTGACTCGCTTCCACAAGTAAACGGCCTTAGTACACATTGATATTTTATTAAGAAGTTTACGTAAATTGGTAGTACATAATCTGTGACAGTACGTTAATTGTAGTAACTTACATGTGACCTCGGTATATCTGCCGTGTCGTACGCCGCAAGTCGCGCGCAACCTCTAAGGCAATGCGGAAGGAACTCCGTGTCGGTTATTTTTCCTCTTACTTAATCGCAATTTTAGCCGCCAGAGCCCGCTACTACAATACTTTTTGTACATTTATTTTGCGTGTTAAGCTGTGCACTTGAATGTTTTATGCAGTCCTCTGTTCCGTAAAATTGTGTCCCTTTATTAATGAGCTAGTTTCAAACAGTTCCAGTTGTTAGCGACAATGTAGCTGAGCAGCCTTTAATTTGTAAAATTAAACCTTAACTACGCTCTTTAACTAACATGTTTGTTTAAACAATGCACAGGTCGTTTATTTTATAGTTGAGAAACATACGATTTTGTTTAGTGTTAGACAGTAAAATATATTTGGGTGCTCGAGCATGGGAGGTTGGCATGAACTCAAGAATGGATGCTGCCCCTTAAAACTTTTAGTATAAATATCTGGTAATAGGAAATTCTTATGTTCAAAAGCTGGTGGTTCGAGTCCACTCTATCTATTTGTTCAAATAGTTATATTTCTGCACGTGAAACTGATAAAATTTATTACCTCTAATAATAACGATGCAATTTAAATATGATTTTCAATATTGCATTCATGTATACTGGTAGATATTATGCGAGTTGAATTTTGTGAAATTTACTGAATTGATTTCGTGATTGAATTGTGAAAATAGTTGCGTCAAATTTCCTTGTAACATTACACTAAAACGGAATATGAAAATGCATAGAACGTGAGTTATTATGCGTATAAAATTGTATCGGTTTCACAGAAATTGAAACAAAAACAGTAACAACGCAATCGGAAATGCGTTACTCACCGGCTGCTACGCTTGTATTCCGCACAATTAATTTTTACAAGCGCATCTACGCCTTTTTATTCCCGCTACGCCGTAGCACCGTAGCGCCGTAGCCGTACCACCGTAGACTGTAGCGCGTATTTTGTAGTTTTTACGCCGTAGCAAACTTCGTAGCTGATGTTTTATATTTTTTGTAAAGAAACTTTAGTATTTTTTACACTGTTTGTAATGTAGTGTATTCTGCCGCATTCGCTCATATTTTGCACGTCAACGCTCTATTGGAGCTGTTTTACGATCCCGTCGAGTTTTATGATAATGAACTAACATTGTTTTCTCAGAATCATACTCGCAAACGTTGCACGTACGAAATAATAGAATAAATAGATGTGGTAATGAAATTGGATTGGAATTTCCACCTCACTCTCAGTTCTGAATATCTTGTTTCTCATTTGAAACCGTATGTGATATTAAACTAAAACGCACGCTATGGAAATGGATCATGAATATCATATGACAGTGAATTAAAAGTATTTATTATTTTTAATATCTTACACCGACTCAGTATAATAATTTTAAAAGTAATGGACACAATGATATGAACACGATATATTTGTGTTTTTGGAAACAATGATCCTTTGCCGTGCTGACATTTGCAGGCCTTGCGTATAGAAAAAATAACACATTTGACGACTGAACAATAAACTTAAAAATAGGTTTACAAAGAAAATTTAAAAAAGTATTATTTTTCATTAAATGGCGACTAATGGACTCAATCCAATCCAATCCTATTGCGAAACGTTAACATTGAATCGAATAGAAGCAAAACAATGTTCGTTGTAAATCACAGAAGGAAATGCTGGTAGGTAAAAGCGCTTAGAACAGCTCAAAGGTGACTATTACGAACACGCACGCTATTTTAGCGAGCGCTCGATCCCCGAACGGTACTCTATATTTCGCACGCACCATTTCACACTTGCCGTTCGAAAATTCTCTTTTTAAATTTCGTTAATATTTCACGTGGCGCCATCTGTGTGCCGTTTTCCTTCGTTTATATGTTTTTATTTCATTTCTCCTCCTGCTCTGTTATAAATTGTTGCAGCTCTCGGTGTATTAATGTTATTATTTGAACATCGTGTTTTAATAGGGTCACTGTTTATGGCAATTAATCAGGAATTCTTGTCTCTCCGAGCGGAGTGGAGGATTAAAAGAAGAAAGAATTTCGGTTGTGGGTTATGTGGAATTTGTATCTGGTAAGATTTCCTTGACTGCCATCGGTTACACGTGGTGAGAATTCAGGATCTCATATGAATGCACCGGCGCCTTTACTCTGAAATTATTTAATGCATTTATTTAACTTGTAATGGATGTTACTTCGTATGATTATTTGGGTCAGATCTTGTAAGCTGACTTTAACTACTTTCTTTTATCCCTTTGAGTTTAAATTTGACACATTGCTTTATTTTGGATGATTATGTATCTGTATGATCATTATGATATTTTACTAAGAGGGAACTCCTCAATGGTGAGCAGCTCTCTTACTACATTTTTTGCAGTATAGAAGCATGTTCTTAGTTTTATATACTACAGATTTTTATATAAATATGAATTGTAAATGATATTTGATTTAAAATGATCACGGTGCCGTCACCTATGTCCTTTGCCGCCAATTGTTTCAGCCAATGGGAGATGACAACTCGTATTAAATCTATATATTAATATGTGAAGATAAATTCTAAGCGGGGAATAAATGTTATAAAGCATAATGAGTGCAATAGTCTTTTGGGGCGTTTGAAGTTTACAGAGACAAGAAGTCCAGAAAGATAATATAATATTACAAAAGTATTTATTAAAATATTAAATAGTATTGACACTATTTAATGATGTATTCGTTTGACAATATTAATTAAAAATAAGTGTCAACCGCAGAACGAGAGGCACTACAATGTATAAATATATCAGTTGATAACGCAGTGTCACTAGTCCTCAGCTCGCGTCACAAACGTTGTGTATCATAAATTTAAATTCACGAATTCGCCTCCCGTCCAATAATAAAAGCTGACACTTGAGAGCTACTGAATTGGGAATTACGTTGTTATTTTAAATTGTGTGGGCGGAGGTTTATAACAAAACAACAGTGCGTTGTAATTGCTCCAATTTGTGTTGAGCACAGGCCAGAGATTGCAAATGACGTCACACGTCCTGCTGGCCGGGAGGAGCAGTCACTCGTCACGATCTTGTTAGGAATATATTTGGACAGCCATTTATATAAGACAACCGACTGTCAGTTACTTGGACCGTTAATGAAAATTATTATTTATTAAACTGATATTCCGTCGTTTTGTTCAACTTTATTGTTAATAGACCTCGACCTGTCATAACTTGCTTTTAAAATTAAAAAAGACTAAGATGTCTTCGAATAGAATTTTTATTTTTCAAAATGTAACATAATATGAAACGAAAACACGATCACAATTGCGTACCCTCATACTAGGCCACGACACCAGAACAAATATATGTATCATAAAGCATCGACTGAGAATCGAACCCGATAACCCTTGTTTCGCAGACGAACCAATTGGGATACAGGATTGTCATTCAATAAGGGTTTACTTTATAATTTGTCGCATAACTTTGTAACAGGGAAAAGAATATTTTATTATATTCTATCGTATAAAAGAACCGCTGAGAACGATCAGGTAATCGTGTCGATCGTCGGCGACATTACCCGCAGCGCTCCGCCGTCGTGTCGTCCCCCGGTCGCGGCGTGACTGCCGCGCAATTAACGTTCGCTTCAAGTTTTCTTGCGAGCGGAAAATAATTGCGATTGAGTTGCGAATTTTGCTTTTGCCACCGACGCCGGCGGAGCCCTTAATTGGTGGTTAAATAGCGAATTCATTCCTCGACAACATTTTAATAGGCCGCGTTGTCGACTCTCGAGGGTTCGTTTTCGAATTTCGACACCGACGGTACCGAGCGAATAGATTCTGTAGTGCGGGAACAGGTTGCTTCTGCCTACCCACTTATGATATGTATTCTACGCCAATACAGGTCACGAAAACCGTAACGTCGTGGACTACTGACACGGTGATGTATGTTATTTAACACTCATATATTAGTCTAATTAACTTGATGGTATTATGTATGTTTTTATATAATTATGTGTTAAACCACAATGAACTCAAACGTTTGTTTCCAATAAGTTTCCTGTTATCTCTGATACATAAGATAATTAGAGCAGTGATTATCGCTAACAAGGTCCCAGTCCCTTTAGTCCTGTCTTGAGGGTCCTCTATATAATAAACGTCGGATCCTTCAAACTATATGTCAATCAATTACAGCAACTAAAAAAGGTCACGAACCTACTGCTTGACGGGATGAGATTATCGCGTTAACGAGGCGAGGGCCAGTATCTCAATATTGTTGCTCATACGTATAAATTCGATAATATTGTATTGATCCAAACGGATATCTACTTTTTTCGTGTTTTCTCCCGTTTCCTAGTGAAACAAAGTGGCTACATATATAATGGTTCCATAATTACGATGATAAGATCGTGGTTGTCAATAGATTATTATTAATAGGTTTGAGTTTGAAAGACACAGTCTGTTCATGGTATCGAATCTGACGTGTGCGACGCGGTTTGTGGCTAGAGTTTTCTAAGTGGTATTTAATTAGTAGAAAAGTTTGCAGTCACGAAAGCCGCGGTAAGGCGAAGCGATATCGATCGATTTGTAGCCCAAATTAAAATGTTAACAATCTTGATCAGCTGATATACCACTTATAACATTGCTAAACGTAATTTGTGTAAAGTTAGTAACAACCATTTTGATCAGAAGGTACTGCAAATAATTTACTCGAATTTCAAGAAAATAAGATATGAAATGATCATCGCTTCATTTGTTTTACAAGTCGAAGGTGATATTGGTGATTTAATTAAAATACGAAATCCGAGGTCATCACCATGGGTGTGTATAGTTTTAGGCCTATATGTGTTTTTTACAAATTGTCTTGAATTCTAAATAATCGTACTGAAATAATTGCAATTCTAATATCTAATAATAATCATCTATTATGTAATTTTATTTCAAAGAAGTCCAAGGTGATATTAATATCAAATTCTGAAAAACCACTATCAGTTACACTGTAACACTTACAGTCACACAATGGAGATGTGTGTCAAATATCGGGGGACGTTAAGTTCAGCGATAGAACATTAGCGAGCCCCACAGTATTAACCAATATGTAAAGATGTCGATAGTTTCGAAGGACACCAAATTTTGAAAAGAAATTTGAGAGAATTGCGATTCATTGGCCACGAATGCTTTCTATGATGCTGAATGCGACATCATCTAACTGTAGCAAGTTCATAACTACTTCACTACATCCTTACCCTTTTTCTATCTCTGATATTGTTTCTTATTGGAATTAAGAATGTTCATTTTATACCTATAATTTAAATTTTTCTTGTTTTGTTTACTTAATTTCACTGTATAAAGTGTAACAATATTTTCGTTAGAAAATTATTTGAACAGTAAGTAATTCTATAAGAGTTCTTTGGCAACTATTTCATTCATGAAAATCCTAAGTGTTTCCAACCATTCAGTCTTAGTACCCAACTGATAATTCAACCTTAATCCTTAATAATAACAGTTATTTATTCTCCCAATATAGCCCATCTACTTGTAATTCTCAACAAAGCTTTATAAATTGGTGCTCCGATTCAAGCTGAAGTTCAATTGAAACTCAGACCGTAACGGGGCTCATTAGAGACGAATGCCTGTGAAGCGGTTCTGCCCTTAACAAAGCAATCTGAAAGGCGACAAAGGCTTTCCTGTTCAAACTTGTCAATGGGAGCCTGGAAAAAAGTTTTACTCCTACTACTTTGCGATCACTTCTTGAGATCTCAGTGTTGGGATTTTCGTTGACAAATATTTGAGCAGGATTAGACGATATTTGCTGTAATCCATAGTTTCTTCTCTCAGTGGCGTGTTCATTCATTCACTTTAAAATACAACGTAACACTTTGATGGTGTACGGTGAAAACTGTCACTGTTAAATAAATTACATTCTTTTAATGTAAAACTATTATTACCTGGGGAGTATTTAACAACAAGTACCTAAAAGCCAATAAAGGCGGCCAGTAAAACTCCTGGTTAGAAGTAAATTAGCGTTGTTTTGGAGAGCACCGGACAGACTGAGTACCGCACCGAGCCGGGTGGGGGCTCGGTAATAAAAGTCGATTTTATTTAAAGGAAAATGTTGCATAACGAAAAAGTTTTACGACTTTGCTTAGCTAATTGAAACAATTAACTGGAGTCCATGTAATAAAGGTCCGGGCAGCGTAAAAAGCTTACATTCACTTCCAAATGGTGACCGACTGCTGCCTTTTTTGGCTTTTGGCTCCAACAACAGCAACTTCTGTTTTATTTATTTTCTAACTATTCTTTTATTAGAAGTCGTACTCTGAAAATAATACAATTCGGAAATTACGAAAAATAGCGCGGTGGGTAATACCTGCGGACTTTATAAGCTTTTATTTAAGCTAAAGTATGTACTTCCCTTAATGTTATTCCTAGATAGTAGATAGCTTTGTCGGAGAACAAAGATACGGCAAAGAACATTCAAGTTAACTAAACACTACCATTGAGCCTGCTAGGGGCCTAAGTTTCTTTGGCGTGATTTAGCATGTTTCTTTATCATAAGTTACAAGTTATTAAGCCATGTCGGAGAGACTGTTATACGATACAAGAAATTCTGAGACTCTGGTAAATATGTCCCTCAGAAATAATGCCTCTAGACCTCAATTAAAAGAAGCGCTACGCACCTCGTGATGCCATTATTGAGTTGAAGCCAAGTCGTTAATTGTTGTAGACAACAAATACTTTGCAACTGGAAACACGATGCGAATAACCTCTTTTTATGGGACCTTTCCCTTCCGGATTGAACTTCGAATTTCAGTTCAAAATAAAGAGTACAAATGTACCGAAAACTCTCGATCGCTGTGTTTTAATTGTACGTATTTACGATACTGCGGGGCAACTCGAGTGATAATATTATTTCATCGAAGTTCGCAACTAAGTTACAGCTTCCCGCGGCGAGCTGCAAGATAAACTCGGAACTCTCATTCCGATACAATAAAGTTCTCCGCTGTTTTTTTTTCCAAGGAATCGAGTGAATATTTTAGAAAAGTTGGTATTTGCTTTCGGATTTTGCACGAGCTCGATGATTTGTTGCCGAGTTTTTATTTGAAATTAGCCAATTTTACGAGTTTGAAAGGAAAACGTTGTTCGGATGGGTTAAAAAAATTGAGAATATTTTCGAAATAATATAATGGTAATTTCAAGATGTTTCCTTATGTACCTACCTATTGAGGGCCTACTGTAGGCTACGGATCTAGTTCGATTGGCCACAAACCCACCTGATGAATACTATCATAGTTGGATTTAAGACGAGTTCTCATGAACAGTTTTCAATATTATCTCGCAACATGTTGATGAATGTTTTATTAATTAGGATCACGCTGATGAATTTTACTAATATTAATTTATAAAAATTCTATATTTTTTATCTGTACTGTTTGAACGTTTCATTTATTACAGAATTATCAGCCCTCTTCTTTACACATCACACTTTCATCTCGTTTAGTAGTTGGAAGTAAATGACGGGGGAGTAACCTCCTGCCTTCCTCTCCGCCTTGTAATGCCCGGCGTGTGCGCATATAACGACAGCATCTACCATTATTCACATATACTACAGGATCCCAGCATAGCTTTGAAGTTTGAATGTTGCAGGGTTTTACCCCGATATTCACAAGCAATGCTATGAGGTCTCATAAAGATAGCAAACGGATACAGTTATTCAGATTAATTCAAAAATAATATGTGAAATGTAACTCTAATGTGATAGGTTAGTCAATGGAGTACAGAGATAAACAGACATATACAGTGGCTATATTACAAATTTGTAATGGATAGTTGGTATAATATACGAAATAGATATTCTGATAAAATACATTCGTTGTACGCCATTCATTATACGAATGTTAAAGACTACGGATTTTATATTATCGGAGGGGAAAATTAGCCGTAATCGAGTGTTTCAACGAAACAAATAGGTACATGACGTGAACAACGTTACTTCCCCTACAAAATCACACTCACGGGGAATAACCATCGGCCACTGATTTACAGTAACTAAACAACATTGCAACCGCTACACCCGAACGGAACACCATTGCAGTAACATTAAACACCGATAAGGACGCTCCATCGCGGGTATCAGATACTGCGCAAATTATAAGTGGGCGGGCGGGAATGACTCCTTGGGCGCTCGTAATAATATCCGCCAGCGAAAAATGGGCCCCGTGTGCCCTCGAAAGCTGCGTGCCGCCAGGCCACGGCCGCTGGCTGCCACGCCGAGAGAAAACTAACCGTATCATACGATCCGTGGAATTTATCATTATATAGTACCATGTGTACGTACCGTGAGTTTTTAATGGTGATAAGGTTTCTTAACACTCTTAAGAGAAGCGCTTGTAGGTATGGATTACTAAAAATTTCATAATTGCTAATTTTAATGTGGATTTCATGTTTAAAGTCCTAATTGTGGAATATGGTTTGGGTCAATTTAAAAAAAAAAAAAATTATGAACGTTATTTTTAATTTGATTAACGATTATTCCCTTTCGCCGACCTGTTCTATTTGATGACACTAAAGTCTAGAGTTGTATTTTGAATAAATATTATATTCAACTACGCGTAAAGATGATAATGGCATTTTAAAGTATTGTATGAAATAATAAAAAAAAAACTAAAGAGTTCA